>RANY01000257.1:0-39978 GCA_009805235.1 Neurospora pannonica FGSC 7221
TTTTTTTTTTTTTTTTTTTTTTTTTTTTTTTTTTTTTTTTTTTTTTTTTTTTTTTTTTTTTTCTATGGAAGGTTGATGCACATTTGCTGCTGCTTTGAGAAGTTGAAAGGGATATGCAGTTGCAGACGTCGGTTGGCAGCGACAAGGAAGGAGGGGGAGTTGGCGGTAGACGGTGGACTGATAAGCTCAAGATCGGATGTCCTTTGACTCCTGAAAGATTCAAGCGATTGTCGGTGGCGAAATTGACAGGCACATAACCGTCACTATTCAAGACGTTCCAGGCCCATTGATAGGCGTTAGTCCCAAATCTGAGATCCAACCGCAGATGATATATGGAGACCGTGGCAGATTGACAGGCCGAGAGGTTCGAGATTTGTCAAACTTGCCACTTGCACACGTCAAGAGTCTAGTTTAAAGAGGAATTGAGTTGCGATGAACCGCTCTAGCCGCTCCTTATCGCAGCCCGTCAATTGTCAGTGCTGCTCAGCAGCTTGAACAACATCAAAACGAGATGATTGCTGCTCTGCGGGTGGGCGTCATGTCAAGCTCATCCCATCAAGTGTTTGCATAGCATTGCCATGGCAACAACAAACAAACTCTCACAATCACCAACACGGACCAGGCAGTTTTTTTTGGAATTATTTCTTATTATTTTCATCATCCAGGTTCTCTATATCCCTCCTTTATGTAACCGGAACAAGACATGATACCCTTAGATATACCCGTTGCTTGAGGTTAAACAAGCAGCGGGAGGCTGTCAGGCTTCTTGCAAGCAAACGCTTACTCGAAAATCCAGGCAGCGGAGTGGTGGTTCCACTGGTTGAGCTCCTCGGGCTTGAACCAGAGGGCAATCTCCTTCTTGGCGTTCTCGACGGAGTCGGAGCCGTGGCAGACGTTGCGGCCCATGTCCTGTGGGTCAATGAGTTAGTATAAGCTATTCAGAAGGAGGTTGGGGAGAGATGGGGGCAAAGGAAACGTACGAGAGCAAAGTCACCACGGATGGTGCCGGGAGCGGAGGCGAGGGGGTTGGTGGCACCGAGGATGGTGCGGCCGGTCTTGACGGCGTCCTTGCCCTCCCAAACCATGGCGCAGATGGGGCCGGAGTTCATGTACTTGATGAGGCCGGCGAAGAAGGGCTTGGTGTTGAGGTCCTCGTAGTGCTTCTCGAGGTGGGCCTGGCCGGGCTGGGTGAGCTTCATGGCGACGAGCTTGAAGCCGCGGTTCTCGAAGCGAGAGATGATGTTGCCAACGAGGCCACGCTGGACGCCATCGGGCTTGACGGCAATGAAGCTGTTTTGGGGGAGATTTGCGTTAGTCAATCGGGTCTATCGCATTGTGTATGGTGGTGGTGAAGGTGGTTGTTCCATTTGTGCTGATGGGCGCAAGCGCAACAGGCGGTAATCAAGATGAAGATGGCGGGGTAGAACCGAGGGGTTTGAATTCTCGTGTGTTTGTGTTGCTGCTGACAGCTTGTGATGGGCAATAACTTACGTCTGCTCCTGGTTGGACATTTTGATTATGGGTGGTTCCGGTGAGGGAGTATAGATTTGATTGGGAATGTTGATAGATGATGGAGGAGGAGAGGTCGAGAAGAAGGCGAGGCGGCCGAGATAGAAAAGGAGGACGGCCAGGAGGAGTCCACACGCGGCCGGAAAAAAAATCGGTGGGCCCGTTCCCCTGGACGACCTGGCTCGCCCGTCTCTGGAGGGACTGGAGCTCCCCTTCCCCCTCGATTGGGACGATTGGCGAGATTGGGCACCACTAGAACCGACACCCGCAGCCATTGCGCCTCCCGATTCGAGCTGCTTCTGTTGCAGTTGCGGTCTGCGTTGTCCGTCTTGTTCTCGTCGCAGATGTTCCGAGCTGTCAGTGTCCGACATGGTCTTATTGGATGCCGCAACTGGTGAGTTGAAGCTTAGCTCAAGCTCTGATTTTGTTGACAGCAGGTCCAGACTCAGCACGGCTACTGTAGGCACTTCTACGCGATGGTTTTGAAGAAATTAGGGGCAATGTTTTGATGGAGCAGAGAACAGCAAGCGACCATGCAACCCGCCGTCAATTGGTCTTATGGGTCTCTGTTTAAGTGGTTGCGCAAAGCTCGGAAACGAGGCCGGAAGACATGAAGCCACGATGGATGCCAGCAAAGCTCGCAGAGCTCCCCATTGGATCTGTAGGGTCCGTGCAGCTTTTTCTTCCCGAGATAACCCCAAATTCTCTTCAAGATTTGACGGAAGTCAATCATTTGAAATGCTATCTCAATCACTGACAACCAGATCAACTGATCAAAGCTTGTGTTCCTCCCAGTCGGTTGTACAGACCTTGAACTGAGACGGTGAGCTTAGGTCGACATGCAGATATTCAAAACTTACCCCGCGGTTTATCATCTAGAGCCACTATGCATCTAACGAATCCCGCGATGCCAAGCGGTGCACTAGCTGGCAGGGGACAGCTCGGCCAGCTTGGCTTTCACGGGGCGAATTGGGACTGAGATGTGGACTTGTCAACGGCATTGCTGCCAACTACACGTGTAACAACTGCCATTTGAAGCCAGCAGGCATTGTATGACACAACCCAACTTCTGCTCGTGACTTAGATACACAGCTGCAACCGGAGTATACTGCAGTTGACGACAGCTTCAAGGACTCTGCGACACAGCAAAGCCGGGAGTGTTGTCCTTGATGATCCGAACGAGCTTCTAACCTGTTGTTGCTTGTCTGTTTGGTGTTTCTTTGACTTTCTTAGCGAGTTCTACCTCAGCGAGGTGCAACACCACTCGAGATGCTGGGCTCGGGCCAGCTGTCCATGTCGGGAGGCTGGACGGCATACCTCTGTCTTGCATCTGCTTTGACCGGCCTGTTTGTTCCAGCAGGTGCGCTGCCTTGTTCCCTATACCAAATCCTATAGCCCAACACTAACACTGTCTTCACCAGTTGCCGTCAAGGAGCACGATTTCAAAAAATGCGACCAGGCTGGTTTCTGTAAGCGCAACCGGGCCTTTGCCGACCACGTTCTAAGCAATACCGCATGGGAGTCGCCTTACAACATCCTCGCCGAGTCGACCTCCTTCAAGGATGGCCAACTCCAGGCCACCATCCTCAAGACTATCAACGATGCCGGCGAGACCGTCCGCCTTCCCATCACCGTTTCCTTCCTCGAGTCCGGAACCGCACGTGTCACTGTCGACGAAGAAAAGAGACAAAAGGGCGAGATCGAGCTTCGTCATGACAGCAAGGCCAGGAAGGAGCGCTACAATGAAGCCGAGCAATGGGTTATCGTCGGTGGCCTGACCCTCGACAAGGAGGCCAAGGTCGGCTACGAGGACAAGACCCAGATCACCGTTCAGTACGGCCCCGAGTCCAAGTTCGAGGCCACTATCAAGTTCGCCCCCTTCTCTATCGACTTCAAGCGCGATGGAAACACACACATCAAGTTGAACGACAAGGGTCTGTTGAACATGGAGCACTGGAGGCCCAAGATTGAGCCGCCTCCTGCGCCGGAGAAGAAGGAGGGCGAGGAGAACAGCAGCGAAACCGAAAATGCTGAGACTGCTGAGACTACCGCCGCCCAGGCTCCCGAGCCTTATCCCGGTGAGGACCAGAGCACTTGGTGGGACGAGAGCTTCGGCGGAAACACTGACTCCAAGCCCCGTGGCCCCGAGAGCGTTGCCCTGGATATCTCCTTCGTTGGCTACGATCACATCTACGGTATTCCTTCGCATACTGGCCCCTTGTCTCTCAGACAGACTCGTGGCGGCGAAGGCAACTATAACGAGCCGTACCGCATGTACAACGCCGATGTGTTCGAGTACATCCTCGACAGCCCCATGACGCTGTACGGATCCATCCCGTTCCTGCAGGCTCATCGCAAGGACTCGAGCGTTGGTATCTTCTGGCTCAACGCTGCCGAGACCTGGGTTGATATTACCAAGGGCAAGGAGTCTAAGAACCCTCTGGCTTTGGGCATCGGTTCCAAGACAAGCACCACCACTCACTGGATCTCCGAGGCAGGTCTGCTCGATGTCTTTGTCTTCCTGGAACCCACTCCTCAGGACCTTGTCCGCAAATATTCTGAGCTCACTGGTACCACCGCCATGCCTCAAGAGTTCTCCCTTGGCTACCATCAGTGCCGCTGGAACTATGTCTCGGACGAAGATGTCAAGGATGTTGACCGCAAGATGGACAAGTTTAACATTCCCTACGATGTCATCTGGCTTGATATCGAGTATACCGATGACAAGAAGTATTTCACCTGGGATCCCCATAGTTTCGCTGACCCTATTGGCATGGGCAAGCAGCTTGAAAGCCATGGACGTCAGCTGGTTACCATTATCGATCCCCACATCAAGAACGTTGACGGCTACAAGGTTTCTGAGGAGCTCAAGTCTCAGAAATTTGCTGTGAACAACAAGGATGGCGAAATCTTTGAGGGTTGGTGCTGGCCCGGCTCGTCCAACTGGATCGATAGCTTCAATACCGCCGCCCGGAAGTGGTGGGCCACGCTTTTCAAGTACGCCAAGTTTGAGGGTTCCATGAGGAACACCTGGATTTGGAACGACATGAACGAGCCCTCTGTGTTCAACGGCCCCGAGACCACGATGCCCAAGGACAACCTTCACTATGGTAACTGGGAGCATCGTGACCTTCACAACTTGAACGGGTTAACGTTCCATAACGCTACTTTCGAAGCCCTCAAGTCCCGCGAGACGGGCGAGTTCCGTCGTCCCTTCGTGCTTACCCGCTCCTTCTTTGCTGGTTCTCAACGCCTTGGCGCTATGTGGACCGGCGACAACCAGGCCGTATGGGACCACCTGGAAGGCTCCATTCCCATGGTTCTTAGCCAGAACATTGCCGGTTTCCCCTTTTCTGGCGCTGATGTCGGTGGTTTCTTTGGCAACCCCGAGAAGGAGCTGCTGACGCGCTGGTATCAGGCCGGTGCATTCTACCCCTTCTTCCGTGCCCATGCCCACATTGACTCCCGCCGCCGCGAGCCTTACCTTGCCGGTGAGCACTATACCACCATCATTGCTGCGGCTCTCCGTCTTCGCTACAGCCTTCTCCCGTCTTGGTATACTGCTTTCCGCCAAGCCTACCTCACCAATGAGCCCATTGTCAAGCCCATGTTCTACACTCACCCCAACGAGGAGGCTGGCTTCGCTATCGATGACCAGTTTTTCGTTGGCAACACCGGTTTGCTCGCCAAGCCCGTCACTCAGAAGGACAAGGAGACCGTGGACATCTGGATTCCTGATAACGAGGTCTACTATGATTACTTCACTTACGACATCATCCCCTCTAGCAAGGGTAAGACCGTGACTCTCGAGGCTCCCCTCAACAAGATCCCTCTCCTCATGCAGGGTGGCCACATCTTCGCCCGCCGTGACCGGCCTCGTCGGTCCAGCACTCTCATGAAGTGGGATGACTACACCCTTGTCGTGACCGTCGGCAAGGACGGAAAGACCGCCGAGGGCGATCTCTACGTCGACGACGGCGACTCGTACGATTTCGAGAAGGGCCAGTACATCTACCGCAAGTTCACCCTTGACGGCGATGCCAAGATCATCTCGTCCGTCGACGGCGAGGACCGCAAGAAGGTCAAGGAGGGCGACTGGATGAAGAATATGCACCAGGTTACCGTCGACAAGATCATCATCGTTGGAGCCCCCAAGTCTTGGGACCAGAAGGAGGTCACTGTGGAGTCGGAGGGCAAGACCTGGACTGCTACGGTCGAGTACACCCCCGCCGGAAAGGGCCGAGCCGCATTTGCAGTCGTCAAGAAGGTTGGCGCGAGGATCGGTGCCGATTGGAAGGTTTCCTTCGCCTAGATGCAGGGCGCTAGCTGGTCTCAGGAAGGAGGCGTGGGGAGGAGAGGAGAGGAGGGGAGGGGGGGAAGCTTTGAATGATTGAGGCGTTGCGCGTGTCTCATGTACACTACACCGCTCGCTGGACGTTGTGTTCCGTATCGGTCTGAATGCAGGTTTATTTTCAAAGCCAGGTTTTCAGAGATACAATCTATATCTGCACATCAGGAAGAAGCTCGTACTTACCGGGAAATTGACATGCCTATGCTTGTTGTTTTCTATTGCTCCTGTTTATTTTTAGGTTTCCGTGTACAAAGCAGCAGCGTAGCCTATCTGCTTCCAAACAGAACAACCTTTCCGATCATATGAAGTCCCGTTACACACGCACAGTTCAGTTCCATAAATGGGGCTCTCCTTCAAGGTAGGTCACGCCTAAACGAATCGGGTGCTCACAGGCCCTGGATCTTGAATACGAATGTCACAATGCTTCGGTGCATGAAAAGGTATGTATGTCCCTCCCTTCTTTTTAGTGTTTGGTGGTGCGTTGGCTGTCAAGCTGTGGTGTTCCTGACAGACACAGATGCCGCTGTGCACCGCAACGCTGGATGTTGGGAGCCGTCATTGGCAGGACTGGGCAGGACTTGGTTCCGCCAATGGTAATCTCGGAAGTCGTTCGCCTGTCTTCTCGAGAGATGGTTTGAATTCTCACTGGTCCGTTGAGCGATGCAGATCGGTGGCGTATTGGCGTGAAGTTTGGGTGTGAATGGTGGTGGTGGAATTCTACCCTCTGGTGCCTCTGGTGCCTTGCCCCTGCATTTCATTACCGAGCAGTCTTCGAGATCATCACCGTCCTGTGGGCGACGACTGGTGGGCATTGAATGGCGGCCCTTTCGAATTCTTCCTCAACTCTTCCTGTGGCTCCCGAGCTTCCCAGGTAGAAAGAGCCATTCAGGCTCAAAAGCTCTCTGTGTTGTGTTTCACAGTGTACCACGATCCAAAAGGCCCTTCTTCCTACCCAAACCGGCGCCGGGCAACGGGTAAAAGCCAACTTGGACAGCATCGTTAGGTGGTACCGTGATATGTGCAAACACCGCTGGCCCTAGTGATACGAAGTATGGTGGAATGATGGTGACTCGCACTTGTTTGCTTCGCTCTTCTCTTTCCCGGGGAGGAGAATCGGTGTACTAGGGCCGTCAAGACGGGAAGGTACATACGACCACACGAGGAGGGGTGACAAGCTCGTGGCACACAGTACGATATACTCGGTCTGCGTTCAGTTCACCCAAGGACATCAAACTGGGGACAGACGGATGGGACAACAACAGCAACAAAGGAGCTTTCTCTCCCCGTGGGGCGGGCGGCCGTATCTACGATTGTCGTCCCCTGTCTTTGCAGGGTTACCAAATCAATGGGATTGATTCGGGCAATGAATGGATGGAACATGGAACATTGTTCACCATTGCACAGGGCTCTGTTGGGTCGTGAGGCTGTGAAGCCTGCTGGTTGCTATTTACATACATATAACTCTCAGACGTTACTTGCACCTTCCAAAACCTCGTAACCTTCTCTGTTTGTTACTACTTTCTTCCGTCCTTCCCCACGTGCCGTATGAATGGTATGGCAAGAGTTTGAGACTTGCCTGTTTATCTGATTATTCTCTCTACTTGCTACTTGCTACTTCCTTGCTTGGGATTGTTGATTGCGAGCTTTCAAAGGAGTTCCTTCCTGTTCTTATAGCAAGTTTGAGGAAAGAGCGATCAGACTTCGTGTCAGCCCTGGTCGAAACATCAAGGGATCTACACTCGCCTGCCCCCCTTGTTCAACTTTCACTTACATAAGGTCTTGAAGTCGATTTAACCGGAGGCTTTCTTCCCTTTTTGTTCTCGATCACTCACTCCCTCACTCGTTCTCAACCTCATCAACTCAACACCAGCTACTTCGTTCCTACAACCATCAACAAATCACCAAGACACAACAACCAACATGAAACCATCAACCCTCCTCACCTTAACGGCCACAGCCGCCTCTACCACTGCCTTCACCCTTCCCTTCCGGCGGGACACCGTCGCCCCAGCCGATGCCTCCAACACCCCCAATCGCCGACTCGTCCACAGCCCACCCACCTACGCCGGCAATGCTCACCTCAAGGCCGTATTCGCTGCCGGCGGTAGCAAACCACAATCCCTCCGCGCAGGCGCCTACCTCCCCTACCACCCGCCCGCCTCCACCCCCGACCAGCCCACCCAAAACCAAGACATGATCAAATCCGTCACCGGCTCCCTCGTCATCCCCTCCATCTACATGCCCGAATCGGGCCCGACAGCCGGAAATTCAGTGGGGGAGTACTCAGCCTCAATCTGGGTTGGCATCGACGGGGCTTCGGCTACGGATAACTTCATCCTGCCGAACTCGACCGGCAACGCGAGTTGTAACCCCCTCGCCGCCTCCCTCCGCGCCGGAGTGGACATCTTCTGGGACGGAACCCTAGGCGGCCAACAAACTCCTTACGTCTGGGCGCAATGGTATCCCGCTGAGCATGCCCAGGGGTTTTTGGATTTCAAGGCGTCGCCGGGCGACGAGCTGCGGTTCACCGTCAGCACCGGTCCGCACGGGAATTCGGGAGGCGGGGTGATGGTAGAGAATTTCGGACCGCCGCAGAGTCCAAAGGGCGTGGATGGCAAAGTAAAAATACCGATTGCCACGGGTAGTCTGATCTGGAAGGATATGCCGGGCTTGTGCTCGGCGCAGGCCAGTTGGATTGTGGAGGATTTCCCGCTGCAGGAGAGGCCGGAGCTGCCGAGTGCGTTGGGGAATTTTACGGATGTGAGGTTTGGTGAGATGGGTGTTGCGACGTGGTTTGGGGGGAATTTCACGGGGGAGGAGGTCGTTGGGGAGGGGAAGGGATTGAAGATGTTGGAGATTTATGATCAGGGGCAGGGGGGCACGTTGGCGAAGTGTGAGACGGAGGGAGAAGGGGAGAAGGGCGGGGTGGTTTGTAGGAGGGTTGTTGAGGCTTGAAGGCCTAGGTATTCTTGAGGTGTGGGTAAACGGACGGAGATAATGAATGAATATGATATACAGGACGGGAGTGAGAGGGTTCGGTGCTCGGGATGGATCAACGGCAGAATGGGGAGGATAACTTAATGTTAATGAGTAGCAGACGTATTAGTAAGAGAGCCGAAACTGGTTTAATCGAGAAAGTCCTCTTAGTAGAATGGTTCCCGCCCGCCCCGCTTTTCGTTTCTGTTTCATCGCCATCCTCCCACCGAGGCTAGAAACCATCATGTCCCTCAACCACGTCCAACATCTCATGTGTGCCCTGGTTTACTTCCTCAACCCACCACCAAAAACCCTCCTCACCCTCCCCAACACGCCCGCAAACCACGGCGTAGCCTGCACGCTCACAATAATCCTCACCGGCAACAACGCCTTGGTAATCGCATACGCCAGCGCAGCGTCCACCAAAACTCTATACTTTTCATCCCCACTCTGCCACTTTCTCATCAAAACCTGCTCCTTTCGTTCTTCTTCTTCTTGTCCTTCTTCTCTTCCTCCAGCACCCACACCCTCACCCTTCTTCCCAACCTCTCCCCCCACCGCACTCAAATCTTCTTTCCCAAACCCAAAATACCCCTTCCTCCTAAACCACCTCTCAAACCCATCCATCTTCTTCGTCATCACCTCCGAATATCCATGCTCCATCATCCACCCCATCACCCAACCCTCGAACCTCTTACCATACGACGACGACGACGACCCCTCCTTGTCCTCTTCTTCCTCATCCCCACCGCAATAGTGAAAAAAGTAAAAGAACCCAAGACCGGGAACGACAGCCGTAATCTCGTGTAGAATTAAGAAGGCCACCACAAAGGAAGAAGGGGAGGAGCGCAGGGAGGAGAGGTAGGGGTGGAGGAAGCGGGGGAGGCGGGTGAGGAGGCGGTCTATTCTTGCGTTGGCTTGCTGATTGGGGTTGGGGTTGGAACCATTGGGGTTGGAGTTGGTGCTGTTGTGGCGGGTTTGTTGTTGCCGGTAGTGGCTGCTGTGGTGCCGGTAGTGGTTGCTGTAGTTGTGTTGTTTTTGGTGGTGGTGCTGATGATACGGGTGAGAGCGAGGACGGGGGCCGCCGTGAGATAGAGGGGTCGAAGCGGTGGGTGAAGTTGAGAAGCGTGACTTGGTAAGTGAGGAGGACTGGATAGTAGTTGTCGGCCTCATTGATGTGAGCTGTGAGAAGAGCTCGTTTGTCCGACCCCGGGGCCCGAGACGCGGACGGCCGACTCCGAGGTTGAGGAATCGCGGTGGGCGGAATGACATGTTTCTTGTCTTGTTGGATTTCGGAGAGTTGATAATTGCTTTAAGTATTTTTTTATTATTTTGATTTTGATTTTGATTTTTTTCCGGGTTTGCCTAGGCATCATACTACAGCCTTAATTGCGTGACTAGCTAGCCTAATGTTGTACGAGTGCACGGACACACACCATATCTCCTGCTTTTGTTGGCGGTATTATAGGAGAAAAACCCCTCCGCCTAAGAACACGGGAGTCTAGCCATATGTATAAATGTGCCTCTATAACTTGTTGGTTGGAGAATCCTCGCCGTTTGTATACTTCGTAACCCAAATAATCGTTTTCGCCTACAGTTCACCTCGAGAATTGCGTAAACGGTGATTCATGACACCTTTCGATTTTCCAATGCTTTCAACATCATCATTCAAAAATTGTGCATCTAAAACTGGCTAAGTGCAAAGAAGGTATAAAACACCCAGGATCCAAATTCCCCTTTGGCCCTCTCGTTCGCGTCGGTCTAACTCTAGACTCTAGTCTTGTGTGTGTCTGTAGGTAGGTAGTCATCCACATCCGATTGATAACCTCACATTATACTAAAGACATCATCCTCACCCACATCCTCACCCACATCCACGTCTATTATATGCAATCCTCATCAATACCCCTCGTACTGTATTCGTAGACGGTTCGGTTCTTGTAAACCGCGGTATCATTGTCATATCATTTCTTCATCAATCATCATTCATCAAACCTGATTCCCCCCCGGCGGCTGACTACTCGCCACCACACTCCTACTCCTCCCCCTCCCAAACATATTCCCCATCGTCACCCTCCCTCTCCTCACTGACGCCGTCATGCTCATGCTTCCATCGCCACTAGGCCTACCAGCGGGGCTAATATCCCCCCTAGTGCCCCTACTCGACATCTTTTCCAGCCTCTGATCCAGTTCCGACGCCATGTCATTGTTGTGGTTGTGGTGACCGTGGTGGTGACTCTTCTTCTCATCGTGCTCATCCTCCTCATCTTCCTCCTCGTCACGCTGCCTAATCGACGCCAGACGATGGATTCCATGCCCGCCTAGCGGTTCGGGGCGTCGGTTCATGTAGACGTCTTGAAAGTCTACGCCTGATTCGACGACCGTTGCTCGGCTGTCGGCGCGGTGGCGTCTACGTAAGAAATCGGAGGGGAAAGGGGAGGGGACGGATGGTGGGGGGACTTGTTGTGGTTGTTGGAACTGCTGCGGTCCGTTTGAGACAGGCTGCTGGCCATCGCCGCCGCCGCCAGGAACCTGAGACCAATACATAGGCATATTCTGCCTTCCACCGGGGGCCATGAGACGCGGGCCCTGGATGCCCATGTCGTCCATCTGGTGCATCAGCTCGACGGCGAACTTGTTGTGCCTCGTAAGCCTCAACAGCTCGTTCTGGAAGTTGCTCTTGTGGAAGAAGATGATGTTCATGTTAATACTATAAACCTCGTCGATGGTTTTGACTTCGGAGATGATGCGGGGCGCGTAGTCGCGCTGGTTCTTGATGCAGAAGTCGAGCATGCGGGCTTTGAGTTCCTCGATTTGGGATTCGGTGGTGCCGAAGCGGAGCGTCAGGTTGACGGGGTCGGCGAGACCCTGGCTGCGCCGTTGGTTGAGGATGAAGAGCGTGTTGAGGATGGAGTTGGGCGCTTGCACGACATGGCCTTCCATTTTCTTGAATTCGGTGTAGAGGAGCGAGACTTCGAGGACGTAGTAGTCATCGCCGCGCATCAGGGAGCCGGTGTTACCGTAGATGGTGACGCGGTCGCCGACATCGAATGGGTGTTTGACGAAGACGAAGAGGATTGACTGTTTAGATTAGCAACCTGAGCTCTTTAGCGGTCTTGGACTGACATACCTGAAGGAACTCCTGGGCTGTTGCCTGAAGCAACCAAGACAGACCCAGAATAACGGTGCCCGTCGAGGTCAGCGCAGCAGCAGCCGAGTTGGAAATAATGCTGATAAACACAATGATGACAATCACGATAATGATAAAGATAAAGACCTTGTCAAGCTTCTTTATAACCGAATCAAGATCCTTCAGGGACGCAGCAATGGCTTTCTTTTCCAGGTGGATCTCGCTGCAGACCATCTCCAATTCTTCCATGGAGATATCGCCGTTGAAATCCTTGTCGAAAACAGCAAAGCAGGCCTCTGCTTCCTCCTGATTAGGAAAGGCGGGCAGAATATCTTCCAATGTGATAGTGTCCCTGCCAGGCTGGACGAAGGTACGGTAGAAGACGCGAGCTAGGGTGTAACTCGAGTTGGTCGAACGAAGCAGCTCCATGACGACCTTGCGGGGATGGTTTCCTTTCAGAATGCGCCTGCCCGTGATATCGCCAGCAAACCGGTTGGCGGCGTTTCCCACCTTGCTCCAAGCCTGCCGAGCATTCGTCTTCATGTTCTTCATCGGAGTACGCATCCCGGACGAATCGCCTCCAACCGAGTTGGGGTTCCAGACCGGATCCTGCGCCTCAAGACAGGTTTTGGCGTATGTGTACAGAGCGACGAGACACTCGATCTGCATGTGGTTTTCTTGAATGCGAAGGGAATAAGTTCGGCGGTGGAAGGAGGAGGCAATCCACTGGATCAAGATCTTCTCGGCAAAGTTCAGTGCCGCGAGGATGAAGAAGGCAAGAATGATCTTGTACACGATGGAGATCCAGGCAGAATCCTTGTCGCGCGCATCTTGGCCCTTATCGATTCGGTGGTCCTTGAGGATGGGGTTGTAGGTCACCAAAACAACCAGCATCCATATGAACATGGCGGTAGGGAACTCGAGTTGACGGCCAATATCCCTCCACTTCTTGTGGTTGCTGGACCCAAAGGTGTCGGCAATCCACGCTACCACAAAGGGCATGAGACAGGTGATGACTCTTGTTGCCCACAGACTGAGCCAGACAACTTCCAACCAGATGCCGAACCAGAGGAGCCTAACACCTCGGTCTTCGCCGACATCTTGGTGCCTGTTGTATGCGAAAAGGTCCAGGAAGATGGGGATGAGGATGAGAATGGCTGGAGGAATCGAGTAGACGATGTAGCGCAACACTCGTGGGAACTTTCTCAGTCGAGCCCAAGTCCGGGTTAGCCATGTCGTCTTTGCTGCGGTGGTAACAGCCGGCGTAGGTGTGGCACCGGCACCAGCAACTGTATCAAAGACGTCCTCGAGGTTCTCGGTACTCCTGTTCTTGGATCTGGACCGACTCGATTCATCTTCCCGTACTTGTCTGGAGACCATGCGCTCGGCGCGCATAAGTTCGAGGTCGTCGTTTAATCTGTTGGCCACCTCCCTGTCGCCATGGCCAGAAGAGGCAGGGCTGAGGGCGCCGGAATCGGGAACGGCAAGGTGGCTGTGGTCGATGCCGTTGGGGTGTTTATAGTAGTCTCCATCGTTGTCCATTGGAGTCGGAACTTGGGACGGCACCCGGACGTGCAAGGTTGGTGGAGGATTCGCTTGCGACATCCTACGGGGCGATGGACAGTCTATAGACGGGGGCATTGTCAAACGTCGATGGGGGGGACGGGGCCCGGGCGTAGATATCAAACAGACGGGAGGAAGAAATGGGGCTACCCGTGACAGGAAAGCCGCAAAAGAGAGATGGAAGAAACTCTCAAAGCGGCATCTTTTGAAATCGATTTCGTGTGCCGCTTTGACACGTGTGGGGGTTGGTGTTGCATAGGGGGCCACTGGGCCTTGGGATCGGGACCGGGGACCCGCGACTCCATGGCCGAGAAGAGGAGGTTGACTTGCTCGGTGTTTACAGAATCCCGGGGTGTGGAGATGGATCAGCGGTTTGGCACAGAAGCGCGACCCACCGGTCAAGCGCGGGCAACAAGTGAAGATGGAGAAATCAGGGAGGAGCGATAAGAAGGCGTGGGAGAGGTTGCATATCGGAAAGCGTGTTTCGCGTTGCCGGTTGCGACAGGTTGGACAGCAGGGACGGCATGGACGGCAGCCCGTGGCTACCGTGAACGGTTGCAGACGAAACAGTCAGTTAGCAGCGGGGGCCCGGACGGGGCTTGACGGCCTTTCACAGTACATAAGCCGGTAAGGCGGGGATGGAGGGATCGTGTCAGGGACTCTGGGGGATGATCGGTGGTTGCTTGTTCCCTTTTTCGGCGGTGAGATTTGTGTTGTTGTCTTGCTTGCAGTTGTCCATTGTGATAATGCATCTCGGAAAGTATTCCAACTTGACCTTGTGGGAGTGAAGGAGCAATTTGTGAACATAACAACATGGTGAGGCTCACTATATTGTTCCCGTCCTGCTTCTTATTCTGAATTTCTGATGTTGACACTTGACCGAGTGTCTCCTGCGTGTTACAGTAAATGAAGCCAAGAGCCATGACTGACTCGTTCAGTTTCAAAACGAAAAGCCACCCGGCATCCATATCCCGTTCCTGATCCCAAACCTTCACTGATGTCCGGTTACGATGCAGACACACCAGAAGAAGGATTCCTGCAATTTGATTTTTTTTTCGCGTTATCGATTCGATAAGTGGCATTCAGTCGTTGATCAGTCGTCGTTGGTTGGCGAGACAAGACGAACAGAATATGCTGTGACGTCACACAGCAGCACCTTTCTGCGTGCGGTCCCTGTAGGGCACCCATTGGCCGTACGGGACCCCTGTAAAGCCCACTGAGGTTCCACTGTCCCTTGCCGATCCTCCGCCCGTTTGCCCACGCCCCCCCGGGCCCCGAGGCATCCTTAACCCAAACCCTGGGAGCCTAGACCCTTGGTTTTGGCGGACCCCTATGTCTGGGGGGATGGGGAATGGGAATTGCTTCGGAGACTTTTGGGCTTAACGGACGGGAACCATTGCCGGCCATGATGGCTGGACGGTACGGTACGGGATGAAGGGGCGTGCCGATGTCAGATGTTAGTTGGTGGAAGCATGCAGGAACGGATATCGAACACCATGCTTGGTTCGTCTAAAAGGAGCCCATTGGCATTATCAACCATACCCAAAGGGCTGGCTGAAGAACCTTCTACTACTCAAAATCACGCCACCCCGAGCCATCATATTTCCCACCACCGCCACCTCCAGCTCCAGATACGCTTCTCCATCTACTCGGACCAGGCCCATTGCGATGGTTGAAGCTAGGCGGCGGAGTGATCTCACTGTTCCTGCCAATGGTGCTGACACTGGCGAGACTGGCAGCGCCCTCGCTTCCAGGACGAGTGTGATGGCTGCTAATTATCGACACTCTGGAACTGTCTGCGATGGATACTGTGTCCGCGTTGCTGGGGACTGGTGAAGGTGACGAAGTGCCGGTCAGGTTGGACACTTCGCTCTCCCTTCTGCTGTCCACCTGCTGTTGCTGGTGATGCCATTGCTGCTGGGCTGACATCGGTTGGCTTTGGTAGGCAAAGTCAGGCTCGTGTTGAGGTCCTCCTAGTTGGACTGTCGGCGTGAAAGCACGCGGATCGTGGCCATACGCTGACCATGCGTCTAGTGTATTTGTAGGCCATTGATATCCTTGCAGTTGTGTTTGATCAGGGTGCGATGGGGGAGGACCCTGAAATGGTACCTGAGCATTTTGTGGTGGACCTTGCTGTGATGAATAAGACACAGGAGGTTGTGACTGCGGAATGTTATTGCTCGCTGTGGGATAGCTATTCCCGACCGACTTTTGAAGCTTGTTCGAGGAGCTGGCCGTGTTGGCAGTTCTCCTAAACTTCGAAAGTAACCCTCGCTTTTCCTTCACAACAGGTGTTGAAGCTTCACTAGATAATCCACGAGCCTGGGGCATGGTTTGAGGTACGGGAGGAAGCGGTTTTGACGCCAAATCATCCATTTGGCCCGCAAAGAGAGCTGTTGATTCTTGTTTCGACCATGTGGATGCCCGTGCTTGCGACTGTGGGCTGGCGAATTGTTGTGGTGGTGGAAAGGCTTGTGGAAGGCCCGTGTTACTTATATTTGGCTGTGGCAGGGCTTCAACACTACGCGATGGAAGTTGTTGGTTGTGGGAAGAAGGCAGTACGTAAGGTTCTGGGGTTCCTTGTTGAGCTAAGTGACCCAATGGAGCAAAGGGACCACCTTGTTGCTCAATCCCCATATTCGAGATTGGTATTCCGGAGGGCTTTTGGGACTCGGCCAGAGGTTTCCGGCGGAAGGTTTGTTCCACCGCCGGAGGGCGGTATGGAGTGAATGTGGGCTGAGGATTGTCGATTGGGATCTTGTCAGGTCGCGGAGGCCCCGAACCAGAATTTCCAGAGTGTGGGAGATTATGCGAGCCATCTTCAGGAAGAGAAGATTCCCCGGCAGCAGTGGTAGGCAAAGTTTCAGTGGCCAGTTCGCTTGGAATATGGCGTAGTTGCATCTTTTCCTGACACCAAAGTACTGTTACGCCACCGTGATCAGACATTACGATCTCAGTGGCGCGCCTTGGTTCATATTGAGAAGAAATGGACAAGTCAGCAATTGCTTTTGACAACTCCTGCGCCAGCATCGGAGCTGTTTGTTCCACACCGTCTTTCACTGCCAAAGACGGCTGATCCACTCCCTGAACTTCAGTCGGGGAAGGTTTTCGGCTGATGTTCAGCGGCTTCACTGACTGCCCGATATCAGGAAGAACTGGGTTCGCGTAGTCACTTAGGCTTCCCCTATGCGGTCTACTTGTCGACGCAAAGTTGGACCCCATCTGCGGTTCCTCCTCGCTTGGAGCTGGCGGTGGTGGAGGTTGCTGGTCCTGTGGCTTCGGGGCTGGTGAAGACATTTCGGTCTTTGTGGAAAATCCGTTTCCCATGAAAGGCAGTGAAGGCAGGTCTGCAGGTAGAGTATTTGTCCTCGTAAATGCAGGTGGGGGATCCAGTACATCCTTTTTGTTGAGAAGAACCATAGATTGATGGCCGTGTAGAGGCTTCACTGTCTGATGGTCTAACTCTGGGAGGTCGTACAGCGGTCTCTCAACAAAGCGATTTGTAGTTGTTGAAGAGGCTTGCTGGCCACCAGAAGGACTCTGTAAAGGTTTTGGGCGTCCGCGGGCGGGTTGGAGAATGGACGGTACCCGTTGGGTCCCAAACTTCTCCGCCTGTTCGTTGGCTTTTGAGTTACTCTCAAGCTCTGTTCCGGACTCTGCTTTGTCTGGTTGTTCACCTGACACTATCTGTGCCGGTGTCTCTTTAGCTGACGACACAGCTGGTACGTCAACCCGAGACGGCACTTGTCCTTGTATGGAATACCTGTGTGCGTGTGCAGGCCGAGGATTCGAAGGAGGGGAGGCAAAATTGGCGCCAAATATGAAGGGACTTGACTCCGTCTTCCGATCGAGATTCGGTCTTGATCCTGGATCTACCTTTTGAGAGTTGGGGTCTTTCTGTGATTGTTCGCCCGAAGTGGCCTTCACGCTAGCGTTCTCGGAGGATAACTCGACAGGCGCATGCTGATCTGCGTTCGCCAACTGTAGATTCCGGATGGGCGCCTCATGACCTGGTAGTTCCGCTGCGGCAGGATGTTCCTCGCGAGTCCTCGCGGTCGACTCGCCGTATAACTCCGCCACAAAGCCGATAGGAAACACTTGGTTTATCGGACGACCATCCAACATAGGGACCCCCGGAGACAGGATATAATCCCCTGCAGCCGGGGCACCGTCAACTTTCGCTGGCGTAGTCTGTTCCTGGGTCGTCACAACAGTAGGTCGGCTATTGACAAGCAGAGGAGTGGTTTCTGTACTCGTTACAGGAGAGATAAATGGTCTACTTGACGGCTTCGTCACCTGCGACTCTGATGTCTTGGGGCCAGTCGCCGGTAAACCAGTCTCATCTTCGTCTTGCTCCGGACTTGAGTCGTTGTACGCTCCCGGGCCCATGTACATGAACCCGTCTGGCTGGAACCATGGTGGTGGATCATTGTAACCTGGCCCAGAAAAGTTCGCCGAAGTCGCAGCTGTGCTGATGTTGAATGGGGGAGAACTTGGGGTCGTCTCGCTTCCTGCACCCCTCTTCCTAAGTTTTTGGCTCAGGAATTTGTCTTCGGGTGGCATAGGTCTGCCAAAATCGCTAACAAATTCGGGGAACTCGTCGCCCGGCTTGGGAAAGGTGTATTGGATGAGCCCTGTAGGCTTGAATCGATAAATCCAACGACTGATGGCTCCATCATAGTCCATCTCCCAGTTCTCCGGAAGCGCCGCCATCTTGATTTGGGCCGAGGCCGAAGAGTGTTGGTGGACTGAATGACTCCAGCCCAATCGGGCTTGTCGTGAACGCAAAGGCAAAAGTCAAGCTGCCGGCGCTTGCCTTCACGATAGGCAAACGATATTAATGGGCTCGTACTTTCGATGACATGGTCGCGCGCGGCGTACGCGCCGAGGTAGGAGAGCCGGTGGTATCAGTGTCGTCGCGATCGAGTCGAGTCAAGAGGTAAGCTGGAGGTCACATCGGGCTGGCGCGACGTTCGTCAGTCAATAGTTCGGCCCGGGAGCGTATGCACTAACTGAGGCGCGGCTGAAGTGCCTCCTCCCCGTCCCTCCAATTGAGGACGCGCGGGGTCGACGCATTTTCTCTCCCACCATCGGCCCCCAGCTTCACGATCCTTGCCCCGGCTATCCTCCTGCGATGGCATTTTCGCGCGGAGTTGGAGAAGGATTTGGGACGGCGTCATTGTGGCAAAGGACGGCGCAATCGAGAATCATTGCTAACGAAGTGGCTTCCGTTTGCCGTGAACATATGGAAATGCGAAGGATGGCGTTAGCGTGCAGGATTCAATTCGTCGGCAATTTTTGTTGAGGGATTGAAATCTTCACTCAGCCATCAAGGTGCCAGAAGTGATGCGAAGGGAAGGAAGGAGCAACTTGTCGGCTTAGAGTTGCCGTTGCGATGGAGTTGTTGCGAGGTGAAAAAAAGGGAAAGAAGTCTCGCGGTCCGGTTTCGCTCCGAAACATCTCGAGCGTACACTGAAGACCCGACGTCATCACAACTCGAACCCAACCATACGTGATGAGTGCATTCTTCTTTCAATTTCTACCTATTCACACGACTTTGACAACCTTAAATCGAAACTAAGTTGTAACTCACTTGATCCTCCTTCATTGTCCTAAAGCCACAGGCCCCCAGCTAATGGCATCAACCACGTTTGATTTACCAGAAAGCGGCGAAACCAATTTCATCAACTTCTCGGAGCACAGAATCACTTCTTCAAACAGCCACAACAAAACCAGCCAAATTATCCCCAAGCAATAATCCATCAAGTTCAAACCCAACAATGAGTCTAGGAGTTACGCCATCATAGTTACTACCCAGAACCACCTACACCCAGTCAACCATCCATTCCCCATTCCCGTATCGGTCATCACGCTCTTGTCTTCCTTCTTCAGGTTCGAAGCTGAAAGTAGTAACGTCTCTCACAAACTTCCCATTCTTCCGCATGTCGACCAAAGCCACCAGGTAGGGATCTTGAGCAAACCAACGATTGTGACCGGCAAGTATTGTCGGGGTTCGACACTTGACGCTTGAGCTCATCGTTCGATATCTTCGTTTGCTCATCAACTCAAACGGGCTGGCTGAGCATCCTCGAGCTTGACGAAGACGTCGGGTTTATCTGAAGCTAAGTAAAGCTGTCAGCATCTGCCATGGAAAAAGCTGCAATGAAAACGTAAGGCGAAGGGCTGGGACGGAGGCCCTCGAAAACATAAACCTACCCTCGACCTGGAACAAACCAGTGGTGGTACCTACCTCCTCATCACCGCGCCCCGTCTTGATCTTGACATCCTCCACCTCCTCAGATCCAAATCCACCCTCAGTATTGCGGAAAAGTTCATCGACTCGCTCGGTTTCCAGCATGATACCCAACAGCCTCTCAATATCCCTCTCAACGCTCAACAGTCGCTTACCCCTCTTCTCACGATTCACTGAGACTCGTCTCTTCCGTTCGAAGATAGTCCGATAAATCTCCTCTTTATCGTGCAATCTGTTCAGACCCTCGGCGATGGAGTGGTAGAGGTCGGATGCTTCGGTGTAGGCTGGGTAATGTGATCTGGGCTGGTATTGCAGAAAGTGCTCTACTACCAGAGGTAGCTGGTTTATGGTGTCGGCTGTCCTTATGTTCCTGGGCAGAAGCTTGGTGAGACGGGAGAGAGCGTCGGCGCTGTAGGGGATGTCGGCGGCACGGTCTTTGACGTCGGTGTCAGCTTGTTTTCACCTTGAGTCTGACTGGGAAGGTGAATGATACCATACCTGCGATGATGATGGACAGAGTCCTGCGAGCGGACTCCAGGGCGACGACGCCGGTAGACGGGGGCTCCGGGTTGGGTGAGGCCATGGTGATGGAGCCGTGATATATATACCTCCACCTGGCAATTTGATGTGGCTCGCGAAAGAAGTTGGTGATGAAGTTTGGAGGTTTGGATATTGTTTGTGACGTGGGGTGGGTGATGATCCTCAACAAAAGAAGATGGGGGAGGAGGAGGAGGAAAGATCGCAATCCGGGAAATTTCAAAAGAAAGTTGAAAGCGGAAGATCAGACACACGCTGCAATAGGGGGCAGTTAAATACTCCCAGAAAGAAGCCATCAAGGTTCTCTCGTGTATGAACTATGAATGGCCTATGCTATCAGTTTACGAAGAAAGAAGATGAGATGAAATACAGCGCCGATAAGAAGATGGGAACCAGCATGAACATGTCCGCCTCAGATGCAGGAATAGTCGCTTCTTATCGGTTTTTCAACGAGGGGAAGAAGGACAAACAAAAGAATAAGCCCACACGTGTGCCCAGACTAAGATGTAATCACAGCTGCCGGGATTCACGGGTGTGTTGATGTCGGCGATGCCCCAAGTTTGTAGAACTCGATGTGGGTTGAAGAGATGAGACGGGGAAAACAGAAATAATAATGAGAGTCTTTCCCCAAGAACCAAGGAAGGAACAGTGGTCAAATAAGGAGAAAAGAGCTAGACAGTGGCAGATAGGGATGACGGGAGTTCAAAGATTTTGGACCCTAAAATCCATGACCGTTGGACAGTCGGGCAAAAGGAAAATTACTGGGAAATCCGCTCTCTGTGAATTGCTGGTGGCTTCCAGGATAGTAGTTGGATTGGTGACTACCGGTGAGGAACTCGATTTTGTATCAAGGGATCCTTCGTCACGGTGAAGGATGAAGAGGCGGTGGTGTTGATGATGATGATGTGGGGGAATGGTGAATTGTGCCTTTGATTTTCTACGGCGGTAACTCAGTGGTTGTAACCAAAGACGTATTCCTGGGCTATAATTCAGGACTCAGATTCTCTCGTAAAGAATGGGAGTATTCAGTCACTGCGGTCCTGAGGACCAAGCAAGCAGGTATATATCACTCGAGCCCGGTTGCGTCGATTAACGAGGAAGAGCAACTGCCCCTTGACAAGATCAAAACCCCTAGTGTTGTACCTAGTGAGAACGGCAAATGGACTTTCTACTCACCAACAAAAAGCACAGATACCCAGTCAGAAGCAAGCGAGATCATCGGAAACTTCATTCTTCTCATTCACTTCATCATACTTCATATCTCATGTCCACTAGCTAAAACCAAAATCCAACAGCCAAAGCCAAAAACAACCTTCATAACGCTCCAAACTCCCGAAGACCAAGAACCCAAACAGGCCCCGCAAAGAAACCCAAGGATAGACAGCTTGCCTCCCACCCTTTACTTTTCCCTTTCCATATATATATCTGAGAGTCCATGTATGCAACCAACACCCCTCCCAAACGCACGTATTCTTAGATAACCCTTCATCAATCCATCAATCCGTCAATCGTCTTATGTCATCTCATGTCGTGCCCAGTGTTAGATGAGAGTACCTCCCGTCAGTAAAGGAGGTGTTGCAAGGAGGTGTCAAGGAAAATAAAGTAAAGGACGCAAAGGACAAGTCTGTGCCGCCTATTTGCATGATGTCCACATGGACGGAGCGGGAGCGAGGGGCGTGTCGGTTCAGAAAAGAGAAGACAGGAGAGATGGATCACCACCGGTCTCGATCATCCCCTCTTCCTCAATTCCGTTTTTCCGGTAGGGGCCCGGCTCGGTGTTGTGTTGTCGAGAAAAGGGGTGTGCGTGGTTGTTGTGTCTGTAGGCAAGGGGGTGGGTGCGTGTGTAATGGAACCCAACGGCTGATGTAATGAATGCCCGCGACTTTTGCTCCTGTTGTTTTTGTTGCTTGATGCGGGCTGGTGAACCGGTGTCACTCTTGTTACTGCTGCTGCCGCTGTTGTTGCCGAGGGGGTTAGAATAAGGTTGCAGCCAGAGCCAGAATCAGGGGGCCAGCGGCACGGCGGGGTCGGGGCTGAAAGGTTCGTGTTTGGTAGTGACAATTGTCACTCCCACAAGCCAACCAATCCAAACCAACTATCGTGCAACATGCTCAGATATGAGAACAACCTGATTGCCGCTTTGGTTGCCGATATTTAAGCAATAAGTTAGAGGCAGCTGTGCTGTACTCTTGCTGGCGAGTCGTTGTAGTGTCGTAACGTTGAAATGGTGATCGATCTGTACCTTGATAACTGGTCTCCTCTGGTGACTCCTTCCTTGGTAGTGTCGGTTATACCCGGCGGCACCAAACTAACCCCGCCGCTCCCAGCGGACAGGGCAGGTAGGCAAGTATGTACCTTGATAAGTGCTCGTGGGTAACATTTGTCGTGATGTGTCGCAATACCACACTCATCCAATCCGATCTGCAAGCAAATCTATACCGGAACCAGTTATCACAGCGACCGTGACACGAGAGCCTTCCCGATCTTCGACCGGGATGATACTCCGTGGGACCGAACGTGAGGAAGGACAGAGGGGGTTCTGCTGTCTGTAACCATGACACCCCACCACGAGAAAAGCAAGAATACGCTGAGACAACTGCCTAAGCTTCTGGACCTCCTCTTGATGGGTAGTCCTAACATCAACTGATAGATGGACTTTCGGATGTGTGTGGATGTATGTTCTGCTTCTATGTCCTCGTTCGGCCAGCCCCGCAGGCAGCAGTGGGCGTCAATGTGTTCGGTGCGCGGATAAATCACCGGGAGCTCCCGACCGCGGATTAGTTCCTTCGTCTTTCGTTTGGTGCTACCCCAATATCTTCCCTACTCTTCGCTTCCTGCCATCACTCTTGACTCCAATACCATGGTCATGTGAGATACGCCCAAACACGCCATTAAAGTGGGATGGATGTGTGAGTGTGACATATGCCCTTGGGCTGTCTTCACATATGATATTCACCGTTGGCGCTCAACTCAGGGTACGCGTACAAGTCCAGATCAAAGCCGGTGCTGCTCATTTCCGTACTTGTTGTTGGCAGCGGCGGATGCTGGTAAGTCAGGTTGCTGGCGGTTGTGTAACCAATATCCTTGAACTGAGAAGCTTTGAGCGCCTCATATTCTGCCTGGAGCGCAGCGTAGGCCTGGCCAAGGGCATTGTTGTGTTGTTTGGCCTCATTGAGCATCTGCTCGAGGTCCTTTATCCGTTGGTCCTTGCGTTCGCGATAAGCTCTCTGAGAAGCGCGGTTTTGGGCTCTTCGACGCTATTGATAGGCATTGGGTTAGTTTTGTCCTTACAGCCATTGTTCGTTCATACAGATATGAGCGGGAAAGACACAAGATCTATCACATACCGATAGGACAGACGGAGGGGCATTCTTGTACCGGTTTTCTCGTTTCCTTTTAGGCTTCTGCTCTTGGGTCGGTTGCTGCGAGGACTCATCTTCCGACTCGAGGCCTTGATAGATGCCGGCATACATGTTGGGGCCCATTAGGGAAGCCATATCGTACTGCCACGCTATTGTTAGTCTCCCAAAAGCACACACGGGCGTCGTCAATACTCACTGGTGAGTTAACTGAGCTTTGAGATCCCGAAGAGTGTGCGTCCAGATATTGATCTGATTCCGCATACATGTACCGAATGGAGCTCTCAGAGGTCGGCATATCGACGAAGTGGCTGAAGTCCTCCATAACACGATGTTGTTGACTTGTAAGAGGGTATCGTTGAGAAGATGTTGACATATATGGAACGATGGAGGATGCTTGAGATACGCTTCCGGAACTGGTTGAGCAGATAGAAGTAGGCTCAAGTATCGAGCTGTTACTGCAGATGAGGAGGATATCGATGCCTGATGTGTGAGGATCTCAAGACTCGTTCGCCATTCGAAATTCGCAAGGGCCCCGTTATTATATAACCGTCCGGAGGGACGAGGTTTATCTGACTACCCCTAGCTGTGCCGGGCAGCCAATTACCCATGTAGATGGCCCCGCCGAAGGCAGTGACAGCAAGTACAATTTATCCCAAGTTGAAAGCCTCAACTGGGTATTTTGGTCTAAGATGGAGATCATTCGGTGTGCACATCTGCATGCCAATATGCGGGTGGGTAGCTTTTCCGTGTAACGCCAATATGGAAGAGGGCTGACAGGGGTAAACGGAGGGAACTAGCATGTACACCACTGCGGTAGACGCTTCTGGTGTACAAAGACCTCTCAAGTGCCATAAAAATATGCATTTGGTACAGAAAGAGCTTCAATTTTGACAGTAGGCAGTGTACACACGAGTCAATGGGTATCCACGTGCTAGCTTCTAACAGGGCACGGTACGGACTCCTGAATGGCTCGATGCCACAATATCGTGGACCACAGCCACTTGCCGATTGCTTAACACCACGTGAATTTTATATTCTCTACCGCCCTTGTTTCGTTCAGAACTGTCCTAGTTCTTGGGGAAGTAGTAGACCTGAGGTGAATGCAACAGCAAGACTCCGATCATGCGCCGGTGGTCTGAGTTCGTCTTGTGTCGCCGACCAAAAAGGTAACCCGGGGTGTCGATAATCTGTTGAGAATTTGCCAATGCTTTGTGGGAACCGTCCGTTCCATATGACTTGTCAAGACTGGTACTGTGTAGTCTCGGGGATGTGAGATGAGCAACTGTAGATGTGCGGTAGTCGTTCGTGACATAGCCCTATGGTTCTCAACGCTACGGCCTCTGTGCAGGGTACAAGCCCGTGCCGGACTAGGACATGGCCCCGATGCCCTTGAGCTTTTTGAGCCAAGAAGCTTCGGTAGCAGGATCGTGCTGAGATGTATCTCTGTCGGCCCTAGCCGTCGTCCGACTTGGGGTGGCCAGCTCGCCCAACCCAAGAACTCCAAGAAGAGGTGCAAGGTACCCTAAGCGAGATCTGGCAAGTGTTAAGCCTCTCCTTTTCCCTATCAGGAAGCTAAAGCGTGACGTGGAGAGGTAGCCTCGAGAATAAAACGGTTGTCTTTAGTCATCCCGGGTCAATATTAACACTGGATGGATGTTCAACGTCACCAAACCTGATATGTGCCCCGCTGCCGTACGGCCCTGCCGAAGACGGCCGGTTTGAGCCTCTCTCTGCTGTACCACACGCCCACATCGCTAGATGGGTACGGGAGCCTAGGCAACTGAATTCTTCCTTCAACCAAAGACCCCCAATTTGACTGGGATGAGGTAAGGCCGGGACTTCAACGGTGAAGGCGCAAAGGGTGCGATTAGTGAACCATTCAATGGGCTTTATGGCACCCCACTGAGCCTGCCCCTGAACTACCCTCGGCCTCTTTAAACAGTGCCAAGCCCACACACTATAGGTGGCTGAGGTTGCACCTAATGAGGCAAATGCGGACACTGTGTAGAATGGTGTGAGACCATTGGGTAACTCCTCTAGGTGAGGCATGGTGGTGCTCTTTGGCGATTGACCTCACTGTAGTTCGCTGTAGATAGTATTTCCGGATATCACACGTGTATCGATGGGAGTTCTCGCCTCGACCCCGAGGCGTCT
This sequence comes from Neurospora pannonica FGSC 7221, assembly GCA_009805235.1. Classification (NCBI taxonomy): domain Eukaryota; kingdom Fungi; phylum Ascomycota; class Sordariomycetes; order Sordariales; family Sordariaceae; genus Neurospora; species Neurospora pannonica. The sequence goes on from RANY01000257.1 coordinate 25,836, forward strand.
TCTCGGTTTCATCGCCTCCATGATCTAGCACCAAATAGCCGGGCTTCTCGCTACTTCCATGCTCAGAAAGGAAAACCGTCACCGTCCGTATGATAAGCCGACCTTGGAACTTGGGTAGAACTGTGACAAAGCCGGTTTGTCATGGGTCTGGGCCGATGCAGATGTGTCTTGGTGATAGTAGACATGTCCGGTCGAGGAAAATTTGCTCAGGATATTGTCGTGGTACCAGCTGCCCCACAGCTTCAGCCCTACAGCGGCGACACTTCCCGGATGTGTTGAAAACAGAGCAAGGAGATCATGCTAAGGAAAAGCGGTAACGTTTCCTGTGCCTCTCTGCGTGATGAATGTGTGTGATCTCATATTACCAGTGCGTCAAATGGCAATTCCGTACCGTCTTCTCATCCCGGAGTGATCCAATGATAAGTGAGAATTCGGTACCTCCCGGTTGCGGTGCAGCATCATGCGGTGGTACGTAGCAATAGTATTACCGGATGGTCGTTTGGGCGAGAATGAGCCGTTGGTTGTCATTGCCCAGTCCAGGGTATCTGGTCACGTCCTTTGCTGACCAAGACGATGTCTAGAAATAAATCTGCTTAGTCGTCAAACAGTCCCGTATTCTCGCCTCTCCAAAGGATCCAGATGCAGTCGGCTTGATAACCAAAACTCGCCTAGATACAACACTACGGGATACTGGAGGGTGTCATTTCGTTTCTGGCGGCATGCATATCCGTGGGCGATGGGCTTCGAGACATCCATAGCTTGGCCATAGATTTCAGCTCTAGGTTCTTGCTTGGGTCAAAAACCAGGAGTAACCCCTCCATAGCAGACAAGTCCAGTACACCAGAGACTATCCAGCAGAAAGCCCTCAGTTACCGAGAACACCACGTAAATTTTCCCAACAAGGACGAACTGCTGTGGTGATTTACTCAGAGTTAGACATCCCGACCCTGTAAAGTGGTGTGGAAAGTTTCGTAGCAAAAAAATGTCGAAGGTTTGTATAGAGCCCGTAACTGAATGTCTTTGGGCCCCTGTGGTCTAGCGGCATCCGCGGCGGGAAACCCTAGCCCCGGACACGCCAAGAACATGGGGTGTGGGCGCCCCCAAGAGCCACGGATGACCCCATCTCAGGCAGCCTCGTTCTCCGTAATTCTATTCGCCAATTCTGTTGATTCCCCATCTCACCCCTCCACTTAAAGGACGACACTGCGGCAGAGGTGGGCGGCCATGTGTTATCCGCATCTCTGCGGCGGCAGCCGAGCAGCGGATCTTAGGCCGTCGTGGCCGTGTGGTTGCAGGTAAACGATTCTTCGATGTACCTTTGCTGCGTTGTTTCTGAGCCGAACTACCAAAAGCTACCAGTCCTCYCTCGGGATGCCCGAGGGGTGAGTTGAAGACCGGGCTTCAAGGGGGGAAAAGTGAGTGTGGCCTTGGAGACTCCCAGAAGCATTGGAGAACCCATTTTGCCCTCAATGACTGGAGAGGGGCCGTTCTCATTCTTGAATGGCTGGTTGCCCATGTATCCAGCACGATATTGGGTGAGGTCAGACTGTGTCTAACCTACTCTTTTGGCCGAGTGAAAGCCGACAATGGACGATGTAGATAGGCCATCTGAAAGGCCGATCTGGCTACTGCTCCCAGACAGGTTGACAGAAATGCTGCTGCCTAACGTTCGTCCGCCTTAGTGGGCTGCAATACCTAGCTGAATGTGGGATGAGTTTGCGGGATCTTAAGATATCAACGAATGTAGCTAGCATTTTCATGCACCATTGAGCCTCCGCCCCATCCATAAAGCGGGGTGAGCTTGTCCGCGATCATGGAGATCGATGGCCCGTGTAACGTAGGTAGCACAGTGCTCTTTGTGAGTGGTGAGTTACCGAGAGGATGTCTCCGGTTTTTTTTTTCACATTCAGAAAAAAGAATAAGTTCAGAGATGAGAGAGCAATTACATCCAGGTCTGAGGCCAACGAGATTGACATACAGGGTTGGACCAGCCATGGAGTCGCTTGCTCTTCCGCCCAAGTACGGTGTGATTGGATGTTGGCCCGGTTGAAGCGTATTGAAAGAGGAGTGTTGTAAGTGTCAGAGTAGCTTATTTCTTTGTCCAAGTGCGCTTCTCGGGTGTCGTGGCGCGTTTGAGCTATGGCGTTGGATCCAAGTAGAATGTTGCACAGCGCACAATGTTGGATGTAAGCGAGGTGACAATTGGATATGACGATGGCTGCTAAGCGAGGGACGTTCTGATGGAAGAGGAACGGTGATATCTGTACACCTAGTGCAAGGTACATGATCTGTTCGATGAGGAAGCTCCGCGTCTCTGAGTGCCCTATTGAACCACTTGACCGGGAAGAAAACCGGCTGCCTAAATTTTATCCGTCGTATTTGAGATCTGATGCTTGACGATGAGAAAGGGTGGCTTCAGCCTGCTGGATGATTGGCGCGGCAACATGTGGCTTAAAGATGAGAAGGATCCTTGACGTACGGCCCCCATGATAGATCACAATAGGGTTCGATGCTGATAAGGGCCGGGAAACGCCAGACTTGCAGCTAGAGGACCAACTGAGAGTCTTAATTTTAAGCTTAAGTGAAAGATGAGCATGCCGTGATCCAACTGCATGGAACAATACCCAGCCTGCCGAGTATCTTGATGTGGATTCTGGCTCTTTACCTGGCCGTGTGCCACAAAAATTCCATTCTGGAAGCATCGCTGCCGGAGAGCTGGGATATCCTCTATGAAGACTCCGGTCAAAAGAGGTGCCGAAATTCGATTGACAAACTATCTTCTCGGGCACTTCACATGACTGTGATTCTTTAAAAGGGTTGTCCCTGTTGGGCCGGGGTGAGACAAGTCGTCGCATTGGAGAGGATGTGACCAGCACTGCGGGAGAAGTCTAGATGTCCGTCCAATGGAGGGAAAGAAAAGAGAACCACCGGCAAGCGGATATTCGGGTGTGAATCCTCGAGGGTTGGAGAGGCTGCCGATGTCACACATATCCATATCATGCGGGCTGCTCTAGGCACCTTGAAAGGCCAAATACGATCAGAGCTTGTGACGATGCTGCCCTAGACGTAAATGGCTCGGTAAAAGCAAGCCACAACCAGGAATTCAAAGTCGAGATGGCGCTGAAATATTCAAATATCCGATCACCGAACAACTCCGATGTATAGACACAAAATGGGTGAGTTTGATGATTTGGCTTTCCGAGTTCGTCAACTGGTACATAGTGAGTGACACTGGGGTCAGACGCTCGAACCTTCGGCATGCACACCCTATGTGTGCTAGTTTGTATTCCATTGAGTTTCCCACCATTGGAGGGCTGCATCCGGAGGACGCCACTGATCCTACCCTACTCACAACCCAACATGTGAACTGGCTCATGCCTTGGGAACATAGCGGTGAAGCTAACAATTTTCGAGGAATGGCGCATCGAAAAAAAAAAAAAAAAAAAAAAAAAAAAAAACTTGAGATGGAGATCCGACACGCCTACTCCAGCACCACGGAAACCTGGTCCTTGATGAAATGGAGGTTTTGAACTCGGCATAACGGATACGCCATGATCACATATCTCAAAAATTTCATTCAGATCCAACTATCCTAGCCAAAGGTAAGTGCAGGTGCCACGGGACTGTGATGTGGTGCGTATCTCCGTGGAATATCAGGGCGGCAACGTTTGCGACGTAAGTTCCCTGACATCAACGAGCTGGTGAAGACGCTGATCCTCTTTTGCAGTTGAACAGAGGCACACTGGATCCATGGCTCCGCTACGACGACGTCGACAGCGCCCGCAAGCCGTCCTCGGCTTGGGTCACGCCCTCTTCGAACTCGAGGCTCCTGCTCATCTCAATAGCTTTTTCGAACAGACGACGAGCCTCAGTGACATTGCCGGTCAGACGAGCAATACTGGCCAGGTTGCACAATGAGGTAGCGCAAGCCTGATCGCATTCGGGGGTCCGATCATCACCCTTTGGCTCATTGGCGTGTTGTAGAGCGTTGTTTGCCCAGCGCTTTGCTGCCTCGAGATACGCGGTTCTTTTCTGGGCTGGTGTTGCGGAAGCCACTTCATCACCCATTAGGGTATCCACTTGGCTTTGACCAGCAGGCATGATAGGGTGCTGCGCAAAGCAAATGGCAATGTTATTCACTGAAAGAAGCTGTCAGCTTGGTTGTTCGCAAATATCCGCCAACGAGGATAATGCGTGGTGGAAACTTACTGATAGTGGCGCTGTGGCATTGGTGTTGAGACAACCGAAGAGCCTGGAAAAAGAGCGGCAGAGCCAGATGGAATTGCGACTTGGTCTCGTAGCTATGTCCCAGAGCTGCAATATTCAACATTAGCGGATTGTGGACCGGTTGAGACTGTGAGACGAGGCGGGAAACTGGGAACACTCACATTCTAAGGCACCGCCAATTTCCTCCGAACTCATCCACTTGCCTTCTCCCTCCTTGAGGCCCTCGACCGTCCGTCTACGAAGCTCGTTGAGAGCAGTTTCGACGGCCCAAATCAGGCGTTCGTGGGCCTCCTCGGGCCTAGCGAGATAGAAGGAGTAGAGGTTGGCAAGCTTGACATTGATTCCAACAGCCTTGCCAAGAATGCGAGTCCGTCTGCCCCAGATGGTCTCGGGAGTTTCCTCCTGCTCGGACTTCTTAGCGGCGGCAGACTGGCCAGCTGGTTCCTGGGGTACCACAGGAGGTAATAGTGATGGCGGGATCTTTCCTCCTTCTTTGACGCTCTTCTCCATGAGTTCGACCCAGCGCTTGCAGTCGCCCGAGAGATTCTCCAGCACCTTGACCGCGTTTTCGTAGCTCCCAATCTTCTCGAGCCAAGCCGCAAGCTCGATCTTGATGCCCATGACCTCATCAGAGAAGGTATCGAGGTGGAGTTCATCACACAGCTCAAGAGCCTGCTTCCAGTACTTGAGGGCCATCTGCTGATCGGGATGGTAGTTGCTGTAGTACAATGCCCGGCGCAGAGCTTTTGCAATGGGAGGAGGGTATTTGGTGAACTGCTCTGAGTAGAAGTAGGTGAAGTAAAGCCGAACGATATACACCATGACAACAGCAAGTGCAGCAAGCCTGAATGACTGTCAGCATCTTGACGAGTACAGGAAATGGCTCATGTATATACGTACAAGACAAGAGCAAAGACTAGCTCTTCGGGGTTCTGACGAAGCATAGTCTTGAAGGTACCATTTCGAAAATTCCTCTTGAGACCACGGAGGTTTTCCATAGCAGCCCCAAGTATGAGACGAGGGATCTGCGAAAGGGGAACGGGTTGGGACTGAGGCGAGAACTTCTTGTTGGTGTTGTTCTTGTCTACCAACGTCCTCGATGTTGTCTGGAAGGACCGGCATTGTGGAGAAGTCACGGAGCGATGGGCGACGAGAGGGCGAACATTGTGTATTTGGCCGCGCCTGATGAGCTCAAGACGGAGGAGAAGAGGAGATCCAGATGGTGTACCGCGAAGGGATCCAGCAGCAGAAAGACGTGCGAGGGACATGGCCGCGGTTCCTCAAAGGTAGAGACGGGAGGCGTGCTGTGACAGGGACACTGCAGTGGGTGTCTTTCGAGTTCCTTGGGCGCTGACTGGAGCAGCGAAATTCAAATGGGAGATGAGGAGCTCAATGGAGCTATGAAAATGTCAATTGAAGCATCAACCAAAGTACAAGATGGCGACCAGAGAAATTTGAAGTCGCTTGGAGCAATCCAAAATCCTCATGCGCAGATTGGTCGAGATGTTGGACGTCGTCTTTTTCGAGGTGACGTTGAAAAAGATGGATGTCGTTTGAAGCTTTGGGGAGCTAATCCCAGCCAGTCCAAGCTCGTCCTGGGGGCGACAAGCTTGGCGGCTTGGCGGACTGCTGTGGACTTTCCCCCGCAGTGCGGTAATTCTCCGACAGCCGTCGCCAACTGCAAGTCATTCTCTAAACCCTGTCCCTGCCTGCTCGTTCCTGCCGTTGCCGTTCCGAGGTTCACGAACCCCCCCGGTCCGCCCACAGCGTTCCAGGCTTGGCGCTTGTGGCCGAGTTCAGTTGACGCCGTCACCAAGAATTGCGTGCGAGTGAGATTCAGATTGCTCTTTCCAAGATTCAACACCAGCGTCACGCACAATCGTTAAGCTCTTGCCATTTCTTCATACTCTGCATCTACGTTTTCACAGGTATGGCCCACTTGAAATTTCCGGATGGCATGAGCAGCTCAGGGCAATGATCGTAATTGCCTGTTCCGGTGCACGGGATTATGCCTTCCGGTTGAGTCCTGCCTTGAAAATGATTACAAGATATGGGGTTTTTATGAGACCGACATGACGCTGACGAAGAAACCCAGTAATAAAGATTTTACCATTAAATCTTCACAATGTCCGGAAAGTTTGAGCCCAAGGTTCCTGTTCAGTTGAACCCTCCCAAGGACGACCCTATTTCCGTTGAGGAGTTGGCCAAGGCGAACGGTAAGACTTCACTCATCGGCTTGGCCGTAGAGGTTCTCTTCACATTTTTTTCTCAGACAATGATACTGACAACACTCTTCACCTCAGGTGCTGATGGCGGAAAGTGCTATGTTGCCATCAAGGGTATCGTCTACGACGTAACAGGCAACAAGGCGTACCAGCCTGGAGGCTCTTATCACGGTAAGTTTTAACGTCTTCTTGCGCCCCCCTTTGAGATTTCGGTGCCACCTCATCACGACATATCTCTTTGTGTCTATAAGTCACGTCGGTCAAGAAATTTCTTCTACGGTAAAGGCAAACAACATCATTGCTCGCTCATCGTCATCGCTAATACCTGTCGTGCTCCAGTGTTCGCTGGCAAGGACGCCTCGCGCGCTCTCGGCAAGACTTCGACCAAGGCAGAGGATGTCAGGCCAGACTGGCAAGACCTTGATGACAAGGAAAAGTCGACTCTTAACGACTGGATCACCTTCTTCTCCAAGCGCTACAACGTAGTGGGCAAAGTTGAGGGTGCTACCAACACGGAGTAAGGATTATGTCTGGATGCGTTAATACATGTTTCGGTTTTGCTCAAGTCATCCTTCTCTCAAAGTTTCATCTTCTCACCCGCCAACAATATTAGCTCGATACCCTATTCAGGCTGTCCTGGTTCAAAGCTATGAACTACCTCCAGTTGCAAGTAAAGATACGGCTCCAAGTTGTAGCTCACACTAGGTCAATCGGCAACCGCCCCGAGCTCAATCAATCACACGACATTCTTCAAGACGCAGGACAAAGACTCTGGCGCTCTTCACATTCCCACTTCCGCTATCCGCTGTCTTCGCCCGCAGCCTACCTTCTATCAAAAGAATCGCAGGGATTGCCGCCATCACTTCCGCGCAGCTTACAACTCTCCCATGAACGCCATCACAACGCTGGATACATCAATTCACATGTTTGATACCATGATGATTCGCTCAGTTCAGTTTGTGCTACCATTTGTTTATTCAATCCTATCCAGTCAAACTCCTACACCGCATCCCAAGTTGCTTCTTTCTGCTACAGTTTCTGATCAACGTTGAATCCCATCTCCCGCGCGCGTCCTTGCATGAACAAATTAGTTTCCCGTCTCGTGGTGCCACGCGAGCCGGGAACTAGTGGTGGACGCAAAAATTTCCCGCTGTCAAAACCTGGTGCAGGCCACAGGTGTACCCTTCCGGCGTTTCGTGTGTCACCAGCTTTTGCTTTTCTCATGGCTTTGCGGTAGCAGGCGGTTCTATTGACTTTCACATCTCACACACCGCATTCTTTGGGGAAATATTCTCCGGTCGTGGTTCGAGTCTTATAGGCGGACGGATAAAGTCTTACCTGTCCTCCGTCTCCCAACTTTACCTTCTACATTTCCTATGCTTCATTGGTGTAGCGTCCCTCTGATAAAGGAACCGAAAAGGGACTCTAATGTTTTGCAACTTCAAAACACCAGATACCATGAACTGAACACGGCCTCCTGTCGAGCAAGCAGTTGTATGACCGACCAACGGCCAGGGCGCTTCAATGCACCCACCCAGAAGCGTGGCGCTGTAATGTACTGTACTTCCAACACCGCAAGACCGATCCTGTGTAGCAAGGAATTCTTCGACACAGACTGATTGATGTAAGTATCATCAGATTGACTTCATTTCCAACCCTAATCCATGGATTATTCTTCAGTTTTGGTCCTTGTTCCCTTTCTCTCTCTCTTTTTTTTCTTTTTTCCGGTCTAGAAAGGAGCGGTCTTTCCATTCTCTCACATCATCAATGGCCCAAATAAGGAAATTATCCGATTCAATGTTGCAGATACGGGAAACTAACTCTTCGTATATACAATCATGTCACACAAAGCCGTAACTCCCGGCCTTGTTGCACAGAATAGACGGAAGCCGTACTATCAACTCAACATTCTGGTGGCTTCCATTTCACTCCGTCTTCTGACGTCATCTCAACAGGGGGGATATCGGAAAATCTTATTACCCTCAAGTTCTCCTCCCCTAGGTGGTTTCCGAAAAAAAAAAAAAAAAAAAAAAAAAAAAAAAAAAAAAAAAAAAAAAAAAAAACTTGTTCGTTTTACTGTGGCCTTGGTTGGTGTTATTTCACCTTGACACAATACAATGTGTGCGGTAAATAGGTCGAACACGCTTACAACATGAGTCACCCAGCAAGTTTTCGATCTGGCTCTTTTTGCTTCTCTGCTGTTGTAATTTGTAGTGGTCATCTACCGAGTTAAGGTATAATTTCCCGGAAACTCATTATTTCCCCAGAACCGCACACAGTCAGAGCAGTTGTCTCGCCATGGGAACGTAAACCAGGTCTCGAAAACATATGGTAGTTGTATGATGGGACTCTGAACATTGCTTCCCTACTGATTTCCCTAGATATCAGTCCATCTTGAAAGCGCCTTCGTGTCTGTCACACGCAGTGAACATGCCGGATTCTTTCTCTTCTTCAAGACAATTTTCATGCTCATCAACTCCCCTTTATCAACAATCCTCTACCGACAGTCCAAAATGGTATCTAATCATGACCTGTCATCGTGACAATTCTTTGCACATCTCTCATCTCTCCCTCCCCCCTCAAACCTAGTACTGTTGATACTGCCCCTGATACCCCTGCTGCCCCTGCCCTTGCTGTCCCTGTTCTTGCCCCATGTGCATACCTTGCGCTGCCGCCGCTGCCGCCGCTTGTGCCCTGTTCACACACTCGCTGCACGGATACGTCTGGTCCCAGACATCCCGGAGCTTCTTGACGTAATGGCACTCCTTGTAAGGGTCGTTGCGCGCGCGGTGGCAGTAGGCTTTGAGGCGGAAGGTGGAGTGTCCGCAGGTGAAGACGAACTCGTCGAAGTCGCACATCTTTGGCGAGTGAGTTGTGTTGAGAGGTAGTTGTGGAGAGGTAGTTGTGGAGAGGTAGTTGTGGAGAGGTGGTAGCGGATGTGCGGTGGTTGGTCTGGCTGGGAGAAATGGTTAGTTTTGGTTTTCTTGAGAAGTGTTCTGGTGACGTTTCCGGGGGAAGAAGTGGTTATGGACTACCTGGCGTATGAATTTCTGGCGCGTTGGAAGTATTGATATGGGTTGTTGGTTGTTCGAATTTCAAGGTTGAAGCTCGGATTGCTTGGGAACTTGAAGTTTTTTCGCTTGATGGTAAAATTTTGTATCTGTGAGGTCTTGAATCCTAGCAGGATTCACTCGTTTGAAAGGTTTAATGTGTGCTGATGGAAGTGATCAGACGTTTCAAATGTGAACACCACGGGGGATCTTTATACTCAGAATTGGCAGGTCTTTTCCACAGGCTTGGGGACTCTCTGGCAAGCCAGAATTGAGGTAATCATGGCCTTGTGCACAACGTGCGCAGTTTATATCGAACGTGGAGACAAACATCTCTGTGCGCACATTCTCCATGGTCACAGAACAATTGTTGCTCATGCCAAGTCATAAGCAGCCAGACAGCGTGGATCTGTGATGTTGGTGGTTGATTAGAGAAAAGAAGAAAGGAGGGTTTATCGACTATTCCAGCCCCGTGGGTGATAGATCATATCTTTGCCTTGTTGTTGTCAAGCTGGCTGTCATGACAATACGGCATAGCCCTTGGTGTGGCTTGTCGACAATGGCGCTTGTTCAATGATAGTGCGTTGCAAGAAGACAGCCCGGGCGGCATAGTATCATTCACTGCAAGCGAAGCAAATCGCGTCTTACAAAACAGTAGTCAACACCTGCAGCTGTACAAGACAAACATTTGTTTGGTACGTGGGGGTTGAAACAGCTTCCCGAAATGTCAAGATACGTTCTCAGATTCGAGTGTCCAGTTGAGATTGGTGCATGTCGTTGGTTCTTTGAGCGATATGAGGCCATGACATGCGAGACATGACTACAAATACGAACGGCTTTTTGCCATTAGCGGAAGATCGAGCGTTCGTAGCAAAAGATACGGTCGGTTAGTCGTACTTCAGCCCCTTCGGCCCTGGTATCAACCAGTATAAGAATAACCACGTCACCCAGGTTGTCCCGTATCTCTTGCGACTGCCCGTTTACGTGCTCAAAGTCTGGCCACCGCGTCTACCAACTGCTTTGGTACATAAGGCTCGCACTCGGAACCATCGTATACATACCCGGTGACAGCCCTGTCCGCCGGCCCGCTGCGGTTGGCGCTTGGGAAGATCGTGGACAAGCCACCGGGACCGAGAACCATGGTGTGGATGCCAGGATGCCCTGTGATGAGCAAACAAGCACATTGGAGCCAATCTTGGAAGAGTGAATGGGGTGTCCTCGAGTGACTACGCTTCTGATTTGTACGTCACTTGCGTCAAGCTGTGTGCTGAGACCTCCGGGGGTCTTCCGAGAAGGCTCGAGCTGACGGCGTYTCCACAGACCGGGCAGCTGGTGTCCCCGTTGACCGGCGGCAGGGTGGTAGCAAACATTGTCTGAGAGCGGTTTGGTGATGAGTTCCCTTCTGGAAGAGGAAGTCCGGGACTTACGGGTGGTGGTTTGGGGTCTGGTGTGCAGCAGGTCTGACAGCTGGTCCAGGTTGCACAGCAGTAGCTTGGTGAATATCGTCCAATTCCAGGTCGAAGACGAAGAAGCCAATGCAAGTATCCGTCTCGAAGAAAGAAATCCGACGTGCCCTGTTCCCAGCACCTGCATAGATAGCTTGTAATGCCTGGGGCGCGTTCGGTTTTTTGGCCATCTACTCCGCTAGTTAATCGCGTGGTTAATCCGAGTACCAATGAGTACAAAGGGAAATGTTTGTACCTTTTAGTTCCTACTTCGCTCGAAAAATGCTGAGATTCTCAGGGTAATCCGATTCGCGAAGTTCGCTGCAAGTTTGGCCCCCAAATTCCCTCTTGGGCCAATCGGATTGTACCTCCCTCCACCTTCCGAGAAATTTGGAGTAAGCCTACTAGCGTGGTACCTCAGAGACTTTTGGCCTCTTATTTGCCTGTTCTTAGCTGCAGATTTACTGCATATGGACTGCATGTTTACTATATATTAACCGAACACAGTAACCGTTAGGTGCAAAACTGATAACCGTTAGGTACAGACCCACATATCGCTGAGTAATCTCGCTCAGCTGCCCAGCCGCGCTAGTACACTGTGTATATCGCTGTCCAACCACCACACGTATACTACTAAATCTACATTATTCATTTATATAAAATTATTTAGAGTTACTAATCTAGTCAATTATCTACTATAGAAGGTGTTAATACAATTCTTGCCAATATAATTACTATCCTCTATATTAAAATGGAGCAAAACAATACCCAAAAACTGAACAGTACTGCCTACTATAAAATTTTTATAGTGAGGAGTAGATCTATTGGTTATAGTAGTTTTGTTAGGACTTTAGTAAAGGAATAAAGATAATGTTCATTAATGTCATGGCATGGCTAGATAGGTGGCCAGAGCACTGGCCACTGGGCAATGGGGTGCCAGGCACAGGGCACCATGACACATCGGATGGAATGAGGCTCATGTTCTTATCGATAAGCCGTACGGATTGGGAAGGCGGGAACGAGTGGCAGTTCTGACTTATATGTCCAGAACTGCGATGCCCTCGTTTGATAGCTTCCTTTTCCTCCTTACATTTAATATTACTTTGAATTGTGGCTTCTAGTCTTGTTGTCGTATCACTCGTAGGATCACGCTTTCACAGCTAATAGATTGCACGACGCTGGCGAGGGTTAAGTAGCGATGTGTACGGTGTGCTGGCGCGGCTGGGCAGCTGGGCGAGATTACTTAGCGATATGTGGGTTTGCACCCAACGGTTACCAGTTTTGCACCCAACGGTTACCGATTCCGTATATTAACGGGGAGGTCAATTTGTATGGCGGATTCCCCTCACGGGGAGCAAACCGAACGCGCCCCAGAGCTGCCCATCACGAAAGTGGCTTGCTGGCTCGCGTGAACTTGTGGTCTGGTCCTTGATCCTTGGTCAGAGAGGCTGAACAAGGACATTACCACAACCTGACGGGCGTCCTCATCATCTCTGGTATCGTTTGCCAATGAAATCAGCTTTGCTGATGACAGGTTCGGGAATCAAGTTGTGGTTCACAGCGGTCGAGAGAAAAGAGAAACCATCGTCGATTCCTCAGTCGTACATCGTAAGAACATGCCGTGGTGGTGAATGATAGCGATACCATCTCCAACACCAGTGCCGTGCAAAAGATCGAGGAAAGATTTGATGCGCGCCATGAGCAATCCTCCGGTTGCAGCTGCAATGTCCGTCCATCCAGTTGACTTGGCTTGCACGAGCGTGCATGAGATGACGCCAAGATAGGATGCGCCGTAGATGCGGAGAGCGGAGTCGAGATCGTCGCTTTGCTCTGAACTGTAGTGATATTTGTACATTGCTTCTCCAGCTCTTGTCGAAAAGAAAATAAAAAACAACGGAAGTCTTCGGAGCCGAATTGGTTGGCGTAGAGATGAGGTGGGACGGGATTGGATTATTCCGGGTCAGGAAACTGTCAGATCACGGTGTGCAGGTTTCAGTTTCAGGCCAGCTTGGGGAAGGCGCGGACGGCCAATGTCAATTCATTCGTTTTCTTCCCCTGTCCCTTCCCTCTGTGTTCAATCACCAAGCACCTCATGGGGATGTTTTGTCATTCAGAGGGAAGCAAATACCCGTCAATGTCGCCGACAAGGCTGGGGTGGTCTTTCCAATTAGGATTCGAGCCACTCATTGCTCGACGTTCTCATCAACCCAGACCTTCCTCTCAAATTGGAAATGGCCTTGGCCGCGCTGAATGGTCAGGCAGGCGCTAACCCCGCAGCCCAACATCAATCATACGGTGGCATCATGATCTCACCTTCCCCAGCTTCAACCTCGCCTCCACTGTCGCTCTGCTCCTGAGCCGTTATCAGCCGCAACAGGAAATCGCTTGATGGATGACTTGCTCATTCAAACAGCGAAATGGAAGGCGACAAGAAGCGTTCCTTCCGCTTGCCTGAGCGGCCAAGATCTCTGTTCTCCAAAGTGTTCAAACGAAGTGAAAGCAATCGGTCGAAATCCTCTGCAGGGACTTCTTCTTCACTGTCCCTTTCTCTCGAGGAGACACGAGCGGACAAAGTCGGCTTGCCCCAGAGCAGTAACGAGACCTCGAAGTCAGCAGCGGCGGCATCAGACGACTTTACCCCGGATGTATCTGGCTGCTCAATGTGGGAAGATGCCATCTCCAAGATCTCGACCTCCAACCAAGATCCCAAATTAGTCGCAATTGTGAAGGAGTTAATAACCGCAAGTGCTCTTTCGCCCAATGACACCGTCAGTACCATGGCGACAACGATCAAACAAGATTTGGAGCGGCAAGTCGAAAGCCAACATTCAGCACAAGGCTTTGTCAGAGAATCCGTTGAGCAGACTGTGTCTGTCATCAACAAGTTCCTAGCAGTTGGAGACGTTGCTGCCAGCTTTGATCCCGTTCACGCTGCTCTTCCCTGGGCTGCCGTCCGCTTTGTGCTTGTTGTAAGTTTTCTCCCTTGTCCCTTCTCCATCGTACGTCCGTATTGACCAACCAAGGCGTTGGTTTCAAATAGAGAGCTCAAGAGCCAGCTGCTTGGCGGCATCGCAGCCACAACCTCACTTGTTTTACAATGTGAATCGTATCGAACTTTGTATATGGATCCCGAACCAGCTCCCCGCCCCACCCCCCCCCCCCACACCCCCCCCCCCCCCCCCCCCCCCCCCCCCCC
>RANY01000258.1:0-39752 GCA_009805235.1 Neurospora pannonica FGSC 7221
CGCCTTCGGCATCGGCTTCGAAGTCTCTCGGGCCCTCGCCAACGCCGGCTGCCGAGTCATCATGGTGAACCGGAAAGAAGAGCAAGGCGAAGATGCCAAAGCGACCATCATCGCCGAGTCCCCCGGCGCCGTCGTCGAATGGCGCGAATGCGACATGGGCAACCTCTCACAGGTGCGCTCCGTCTTCTCGGAGCTGCGCGAGCAGCTCGACCGGTTGGATTTCCTGGTTCTGTCGGCGGGCATCAACACGAACCAGTACGGGCTGGACGCGGACGGGATCGATCGGCACTTTGGGGTGAATTATATGGGGCAGTATTATGTGGTGAATCAGCTGTATCCGGTCCTCCGCAAAACGAGCAAGTTGCCGAATACCCCCGCGCCGAGGGTGGTGTTTGAGGCGAGCGAGATGCATCGGACGGCGCCGAGCAAGGTGCATTTTGCTAGTCTGGACGAGATCAATAACCCGGAGCTGGGACCGACGGAGCTGTATGGGAGGACCAAGCTGGCGCTGATTCTGTTTGCCAAGTACGGGCTGGCGGAGAAGGTGATTAAGAAGAATGGGGACAATATCTATTCGGTTTCGGTGCATCCTGGTGCTGTAAGTTCTTTTCTTCTCACATCACCACTGCTTCCTTCCAATTCTATGATGCTAACATGGGATACAACCACCTCCAGGTCAACACCGCCATGCAACAACAATGGAAGGACGCCTACCCCGGCATCACCGGCAAGCTTCTCACATGGTCCATGCTGGCCTTTGGCCGTGACGTGAAGCAGGGTTCTTACAGTGCCTTGTGGGCGCTTACCGACCCCAAGATTGAGGAACAGAACCTGAACGGGTGGTACTTCAGCGACCCCGACCAGCCTGGCAAGGAGACTTCCCAGGCTTCCGACCCCGTTCTGGGTCAGGCTCTCTGGGACCTGAGCGAGCGCATCATCAAGGATAAGCTTGGCGAGGATGCTTTGGTTGACTGGTACTCTGCCTAGAGTACACGTTAAAGGGGAGGATGAATAATGATATGTTTTTGTAACGACGACATGACCTAGAAATACCTTCCTTGACTTGATAGCAAGCAAATAAGCATTTTACAGCATTTATCTTTTTGCTGTCTTGGTGATGACTACGTCTTGATAGGCAACCACGTTCAGTGATAATATTCACCTTACACATCGAGCATACAGGTATCACTCATTAATAACAGTCTGGCACTCAAGAGTCATCTCTCAGTCTTTCCGAACATGGGATGAAGCGGAAAAGACAGACAAGCTCGGTTCCAATCATAGAAGTAGAAGCAAGCTTCGTGCGTGCAATGTCAAATCTGTTTTCCTTTGGTCTTTGTGCTGTACTATGTGAAGCTGATGTGCGTTTGCAAACATCAGATATAAAGTCTAGAGTGATCGCAATCAATCAAGTGCTTCCCACCAAAGACTTTTCCGTCAGTGTCCATATGACATGCCTTTTGTGTGATCTCTCGCAAAGCCTATCCTCCATAACTCCATGCCTAAATGTGCTAACCATGTCGTAATCATCATAGCAAACTTCGAACGAATCCCAACCTATTAGGACTCCGTCTTGGTCTCGGACTCCGTCTTGGTCTCGGACTCCGTCTTGGTCTCGGACATGAGTCTCTCGTTCTTGTCCGCGATCGACTGAATCGTAGCGGCCGTCGAGCCCTTTGGGGGGCGGTGGCCAAGAAGACGTGCCTGTATGGAACAAATCGGTCAGAATTGCTGCCGCAGCGGTGATGATCTGATACTGGATCATCAAAGAAACAAGAGAAACACACCTCGGCGCTCTCAACAGCAGCCGCATCCTCCTTGGTGATCTCGTTGACGGGCTTGTGCGACACCTCGCTGGCCACCTCAATAAAGTGCTCCTGCTTGGCCTTCAAGCTCTGGGCCGTCGCGGCAACTCCGCCCGCGATAGGCCCACGACCGTCCGTCAGCTCGGCCTCCGTCTTGGCGATCTTCGAGACCTCGTCCGTGGTGATGGGGTGGCCCTCAACAGCACGCTGCTGGAGTTCCTCACGGGAGGGAAGCTGCTGCTGCTCGGTGGTGCTCATGGTGTCTGTTGGTGTTTTTTCGCTGCTGTAGCCGTAGCTGGTTGTGCGAGTGATGCTGCTGTGTGGTTGTTGACTGGCGTCACAGTCACTGTCGTTGTCGGTGTCTGTGAAGTCTTTTGCGTCTGAGTCGGCAGTGTAGGTCTGTGTTGCAGTGCTAGGGTTGCGAGAAAGTGGTGGGGGAGGGTTGGAAGTTGCTGGAGTGGTGGGATCTGAAATAGTCTCGTCTGAGGACCAGTGGTGGATAAAGGGGTCGACGTGATGCATTGTGGTTATGGGGGTGGGTGATCGTCTTATTTAATCTGGCGGTTCTGGCCTCGGTGAGTGGCACGGAGGGGCTCTTTCCATTTCACAAAGTGGACAAGCAGGTGGGTTGACCGGTTGGAGCCGTTGAGGTTCTCAAATAGTTGCGCTAACAGGTTTGGCCGGCAGTTTGCGTGATGTTTGTTAGTGGATAACAGTGACCAACGGTCCAAAACCAAACTGTTTGGAGACTTCCTTCCCTTCTTTTGAATGAGAAACTTGTTGCATCAATGGTCTTGATGACGTTTGAATCGGCGATGAGTATCCGGATCTGATGCGATTGCCCTTGGCTGCGGGGATTTCCTGGAAGCTGTTGAGCCACTGATTGCAGTTGTTTGTTGATCACTTTCCTTGCTGGACTCGGGTTCGGATGGGGACTTTCCCAAACCCAACACAACACGCAATCCATCACTGAATATCACCGCACATTCTTATCAAACGGAGAAGGAACGGGACGGAGCTTAAAGCCCGGATGTTCTATCACGGACAGATAACGGGAAGGCGCCGTAGGCAGAGAAACCGCGGCCCCGAATGTTCTGCTCCGTGCCGTGTAAGCCGCGAAAGGGGGGAGCGGGATGGAGTCGGCGCATTCCGGTTTACATTATTCCCGCCGTGTGAGATGCAAGAACAATCACTGCCATCCGACCGCACCTGCGTGTTTTCTTTCACAAAGATGAAAGGCAGGAATTCAAGAGAGTCTGATTGCATTCATTCGTTCCTGAACTTCAGTTCTAGTGAGTAGGTGTAACGACCATGACATAATGTTCTCCCAGGTCCTTATGCCTTGCAAGCCTCCTTGACTTTCTTGACTCCTGACCCTCCCATGTCCAGGACGAACATTGTCGAGGATCAAGACTTGTTTTAGTCGATGGACTCTCCA
This sequence comes from Neurospora pannonica FGSC 7221, assembly GCA_009805235.1. NCBI lineage: Eukaryota > Fungi > Ascomycota > Sordariomycetes > Sordariales > Sordariaceae > Neurospora > Neurospora pannonica. The sequence goes on from RANY01000258.1 coordinate 3,244, forward strand.
AGATCATGCAGCTTCTTGCGATCCTTCTCCTTGGCCTTCTCCGACACGTTGGGGTTATTGATTGCTGCCTTGAGTCCGCGGATGCTATGCGAAACATACTTGTCAGCCACCGTACATGTTTCTTTTCTGGGTTTGTTTGTTGGGTCCATGATATCAACCGCAATGGGTAGATGGTGACTAACACATTTCCTCTGTCCTTTCCCTCAAGATCTACAGATGTGGACGACTCGATTTTGGAGCTGGTGGGAGCGTCATGAAATCCCGTCGACTTGCTACGACCCTTCTTGGCAGTAGAAGTTGAGGATGATCCAAGCTTGCTCGAGGGGATATCGGTGAGAACCTCCTCCTCTGCGATGTCTGCGGTGTTTTCCTCGGGCATGTGAGTTCCAAACTCGCTTTCGAGGATCTCGCGATCGCGCTGCTTGGCCTGCTCGGACACGCGCGGGTTGTTGATGGCCGCCTTGAGGCCGCGCTCACGGTTTCCAGGGTCCATCTTTGTTGAATGAAAAGCGGTAGTAGCTATTGATCTTCTGACGTACAAAAGTGGGAAGGGCTTCAGGTCGATGGGGAAACGGCTACGAAGCATTGGGTGGCAGCGATAAGCCGGACTGTCCTCAGCTGTCTTTGTAGTCAAGAGCTGGAAGACGCAGGAGCAAACAGGATTATGCGCGCACTTTGGCGCTTGGTTCTTTCAAGCACTCCTCATGCAGTGCAGGCTTTCCATACCTACCTATCGTATGTGGTCTTCCGCAGTGACGGGCGTTTGACGTTATGCTCCCCTCGCTTTCTGGAGAAGACTCCGTGCTTGCGCGGGGGCGATGCAACAACTTGACATCACATGCCTGTCAAATGTCTAAAGAACATCAGATGACAACTTGGAGATACTCCCCTCCACTCCATCGTAAAAATGAATCTCCGTTAAACAACTTTTAGAGCTTTGGGAAGCCCATTTCCAGTGTGGTCTGCTTCATCAATTTCCCGATTCATCTTTGTCATATTTTTTCCGAGATGTACCCCTTTCCAAAGCCAAAAAAGGAAACCACATCCAACTTGTTCTTTACAGTTCGCTGTGCAGATGCTGGTGTTTTCCAGAATCCTGCCTTTCTCACAACCCGAAAGGCCATGTCTCATCAAACTCAAGTGGCCCAGGAGGTTGATGAACCTCCAACGCACCCACCGCTTCAGTCTCATCAAAGTAAACAATGCCATCAAGCTGCTCAGGCAACACGGCAAACGAGTAATGTGACTGTCGCTCCGTCGCGGGAGCATAGATGACTCCAATGAACCTCTCCAGTCTTTTCTCCATCAGCGCTTCCCTCAATGCCTTATCGCAGTGCTTTGTCCTCAGGTCCAGCACAAAGTTTTTGATGCCAGTATCGTGCATCAACTTCTCATAACTGTTGGGTAAGGCTGGCTTGACATGCATAACACTCATGTCTCCGTCCCAACGTTTGGCGGCGGCAACCTTACCCGTGTATCCCAAGCAGCCGATGCTGAGAGCCTTCTTACCATAAGCCTCCTTACATAGCTGTCCAACGTTGATCTCGTCCTCAGACCAGCCCATGCTCGTAGCGCGGGCATCTCCAATGTGACTGTTGTGTGCCCACACGATCGCCTTGGAATGGGAGCCGCGATGGTCGAGGATACGCTGAAGGGTCTGGAACATGTGCGTGTCGCGGAGATTCCACGATTCGTCGCGTGCGTAGTACATGGCTCTGTAATAGTGTTCCGCATCTGATGAGAGCCAAGTTAGTAACAGATCTGATACCCGCACCGCAAGAAGAACTGACCTTTTACCAATCTCGCATTCTGCTCTCCTGAATGAAATTCCTCCCCATTCCACTTTATCCGTTCATACTCGAGCCTTTTACTCAGTAAGTTCTTCAGCACCTGTACCACATCATCCTCATAGCCTTTGAACCCCTTGCCCGAGGACACCAGCGTCTCCAGCCCGTATTCGTGTGGATCTTCCGACCATTCGTGCAGTCTCCAATAGCTCTGTCTCGCCCTCTCCGCCATATCCTTATCCACATGTTCCAGATAGTCAATGACGGCGCGCATAGATGAGCCCATGCTGTACAGATCCAGTCCGTAGAATCCAACAGCCTCCTTCTTCATATCTTTCCCTTTGTTCCAACACCTCAGCCACTCGACAAAGTCGTGCGTTTCCTTGTTCCGCCACATCCATCGCGGGAACCGCATGAAGCTCRGYTCTCTCCCTGCGCGCCGCGCTTCGGCTTCGGACTCGATGGTCGCTGGTGGGCCTGGCCCTGGGCGCCGACGGACATACCGGTCGATGGACTCGGCGTCGGGCCAATCGGCTTCACAGGCGACTATAGTGTAGCCATGGTGTTCGATCATGTAGCGTGTCAGCGCGGCGCGGAAGGCGTAGAACTCGGAGGTGCCGTGGGACGAATCGCCGATTAGCAGGACCTTGGCGGAGCTGAAGGAGTCGAAGTATCGCAAGACGTCCTTGTTGGGGTCGGCTAGGGCTTCGGGCAGTGAGGGGAAAGGATGGACATGGCTTCGGAGAAGCTCGATCGGTGATGCGGGAGGCTGAGGTGTCGACTGTCTGGAGAAGTGTAGGGGAGTATGGGGAGTATGGCTCCGGCTGAGGCTTTCGACCCCGTCTAGGTGTAGGTGTGCGGCGGCACTGTCAGTGAAGGAGGACACCCTGTCCCTGAATTTGTGCATTCTTTGTGGTAAGTGGTTGTTTTGAGGTATAGGTGTAGAAGGGATGTGACAATAAGATAGTTGTCGGTATAGAGAGAACGTTGTTCGGGAACACCTTGGAGCACGTAGAGGCGGCGAATGGGAAATTCTCAAGGAATTCATTTCATTGTCCATTCAAGTAAGGGCAAGACTGTCCACCTGACTAACTACGGATGAGAAGGTATCCCCTAGTGTTGGCCCCAGGATATCCTGTCCTTGACCTAACTTTACCATCGAAGGAACTTGCCACTGCGTCACACGACTTCCATCGCGAACCGCGGCGGGGAAGTTCTTATAACTTGGGACGATGAGAAGCAAATGAACTTTATGACGACAAGATGACGTTCATTGACCACGCTCGAAGTCTGGAACATGATGGTGTGGAGGTGTCGAAAAAGATCCCGACCTGCGATGAAGCAAAGGACGGGAAGAGGGGAGCAAAGCAAAGCGGGGCATGCCTCTGCCTAAAATGACTACTGTGTACTAGATGGAAGGCGGGAAGAAGGGAAAGATTTCTATGGGACCTTCCTCCGAGGTCTCGGGTACGGTACCTCGGCTGTCCACCCGAGCCACCCACCTTAACCAGCAGGTTTCTCACACCCAAGACTACTGTGTAGGTAGGTATCAATCCCAACATGCATTCTTTCCCCAACTTCCAATGTCAACCCGGATTAGTTGTAGTTTCCGTTGATTATGCAGGCCAGTACTGCTGTCTGCATATGACATCATGGATCCTTATCAGTCGCCGGTCATTGCCTGATAAGGCCTCCCCAATTTCTCTCGACGGGTTGGAGGAACACGACGACACAAAACATTTGCACTACTGAACTACATTTCTGACACCGTTCTGATTATCCTATTGAATTTGTACTTTTTTTGCTTTGCAAAGTGCAGTCATGAAGTTGGCGTTTGGTCTTGTTACCTTTGGCCTGCTTGCTAGGTTAGGCCATGCTGCGTACTTGGTCAGGCTCCCGGACCAACATGTTTTGGCTGCTAAGCCCGACAATGGAGACCAGCCAGCAACAAAATTTACCAAAGGAGTCAGAGAGCAGTAAGTGCTTTAGACAATTCGGCCTTTGCTTGAACATAAGCTGTTCAGTCTTGACCCGTCTGACTCGCACCTCGCAGATTGAAGAAAGCAGAGATCATTCCAACTGGTGAGTCGGATCATCGTCGAAGAAACGGGAGTGACCTCGCAATTAACGATCGTCAACACAGTTATCGATGACTTCGTTCCCACCTTGGACTTGGAAGCCAAGTGGTCCGATGACAACCAAGCATCTCTGGGCAACACTCTTAAGCCGAAAGACCTTCAAGATACCCCGTCCATTCTTCTCAAGGACCTGTTGTCGCCTACAACTTGCCATCTTCGCTCTAGCACAAGTCTCGTGATTGTCATTACCGATCCTGATGCCCCGTCCCGAGATGACCCTAAGTGGTCCGAGTTCTGCCACTGGATTGCTGTTGGACCGCTCGTAACGGAGGATTGTCCCATCATCGACGAACAAACCGAAACCCAGGGATGTTGTTTGTCCGTGTCCCTCGGGACCTTGGAGGATATCGTGTCTTACACACCCCCGGCTCCGCCCGAAAAGACCGGAAAGCACAGATATGTCATCTTGGCCCTCGCGCCGTTCAATGGAACAAGCGAGAAGCTGCACTTGTCGAAGCCCAAGGAGAGAAAGCGCTGGGGATACGATGAAGTGGTGAACGGCAAGACGCATGGTGTAAGAGATTGGGCGGCTGAGAATGGACTAGTACCCTTTGGTAAGTCAGGACACAATCAGAGAGGTTCATGGAGTTTCTCGGGCTAACATGAAGCATCACAGCGGCGAACTTCATCTATGCGCAAAACGAGAAACAGTGATATCAATGAACAATTGTTCAATCATGTGAGTGTTCTGGGTTTTGTGGGCATGCAGATCATGTTGATGGGCGTGGAAGAAGACAAAGAGACAGATGAGCAACAGATGAGCAACAAAAGGAGACTGTTAGACCTACAAACACTATCATGGAACCTATGCCTACCTAAACAACAATGTCAATTCACCGGAAACCCCGGCCGGGTTCAGAGTCACACATTATCATCGCCGCAATGTAACGTACACGGACTTCTACGATAAAGAAACCTGGGCGGCTACAGGAAGTCAGGGTGCCCGGGCTATTGCGAAAGGTTCACAGGTTCAAAATAGCAAACGGGTGACGATCCAATTTCCTTACCCAAGTGATGTCTCTTCCCGCAACGACTGAAGAACATGAGTCCCAAAAGTGCACTCAGATAGCTAGGACGTCATGCATCTGTATCAGTATGCTGGATGGACGAAGACGAGGAACTTCAGGAAGTAGTCACTTAAAATGTGAGGGTTAGAGAAAACAAAAAAGTCGCTCGAAGCCGCCGAAGGAAGCACAGGTTCGAACTAACCGCTTCTACAAGGAGAGGTTAAGCCAGACAGATGTGGCGCCCCATCTGACGACTGCACCATCATCCCCACGGTGGTCTGATGATAGTACCTCCAAACACGTACCTTAAATACCAGGTACAGGTGCGGTATCAGACTTGATCATGGCTTGCCCAGTACGAAACATTATAAGTCCATACGCAGATACGTGCAGGATTGACTCTAGAAACACCAATACCTCGCGGTCTACATCTCCTCGGGGCATGGGGATGAGCCTTTAGATAAGTCAACAATCCCGATCAATTGTAATTCAACCACTCCTCGCATCTTCTTGTTCTCCTTTTACGGCTCCCACCAATCTCCATGATTCTGCTTTTTGCGGTAATATATTCTACTTACACATCTGTTGTGAGATGTGATGACTCGTTTACAAGCCTTTTTACGCCTCCTAAACCATTCACAGTTGACTTCCTCTCAATGTCAATATTATGTTAGTGAGATCAGCAACAGGGGTCTGTATGTGCCTTCTCAAAACTCTGGGAGTATCATGGCTTCGAAAACACCACACAAGCTTCTCTGGCTCCATGACCTCTCACATCCCCAGTCTGATCGACTCTCATAACCGCGGGATATATGAACCCAACGGCGGGCCCATCAAAGCACGAGATCATATCCACCATCCTTCTCCACCAGAACACGACCAAAGTGTTCGTCACGAATTATGCGTCTCACCAAACAGCACGATCAGCTTGCCCCTAAGCCCGGCTATGTATACCGCTTTGACTCCACCATCCCCCATCAACGATATTACTTCGTCAGCAAACTAGGTCACGGAGTCCAAAGTCACGCTCAGCTCGTCCAGGACAGAGAGACAGGCCTGAAGGTGGTTCAAAAAGTGGACAGGAAACTGTGTCCCTCCACCCTCGTCCATGACGAGCCAGCCGAGATCAGCGTCCTACGCCGCCTCATCAGTTCCCACCGTCTCGCCGCCAACTACCAGCCAAGATGGATCACCCTTCTTACTTACGAACAAGTCGTTGCTTACCAGGAGACCGAAAAGTCAGGTACTCATTTGAGCTATCAAGTAAGTTACTGGAAGTTCTGCAATGGTGGAACACTCTATGGCTTGGTAAACCCTTACATCATGGAACAAAGGCCGTGGCTAGCACGCAGTCAAAACGTTACCTGTACGGCCCCTCAAGCTCCATTGCCTAAGCTTCCCATTTCCCTCGTTGCGCGTGCAATTCGTCACATATGCGAGACCCTGGAGGTCATGTACCAAGGAGGCAACGAAGCCGTCTACCACTGCGACCTGCACGCCAGCAACATTTTTCTCCATTGGACACAGGAAGATCCGCTCCCAGAGTTTTACATCGGTGACTTTGGTATGGCTCGAACCGCAAACCAGTCACTCTTGGACTCTAAGAAATTTTACCCTAGAAACGGGATACCGTTCGATAAGCAGCCATGGGAAACCAAGCCGCCAGGGACTGCTCCAGAGGGATCACGCCGTCGATGGGATCTGATTATGGATCACAAGTGTAACCTGACCACGTTCTTTAGTTGCATGTGGAGGGTCGCAGCCACCAGAACGGCGGACACGTGCATTGGCAGTGTTCGACTACCGCTGTCCCGGCCTCAAGCGCCGCAACGGAGAGATCTGGTAAAGCAGATCGCGCAGCAGAAGAATCAACCGACGCCGCAGAGGCATAGACACAAAGCGAACGCCGCCCCCAGCCCCAAAATATGTAATGAACCTTCCATGTCTCGGTGGGGGGGATTTGGCTCCAACCCTGAACGTGGCATCGCAGGTAGTGCAAAAGCCAGCCACGTCCGACTCTTGCTCGAGCTCATTGAAGAGGTCGAGACCCTGAACGAGCTTGACCAACTAGATGCTGTACTCCATCCGCACCTACGTCCACCCTCCCTAGCGCGTATTATCGAAACCGCAGGGCGTTTGGAGAAGGAGGCTCTGAAATGGGAGCAACACACAGGCTCCTTCAAGGAGTTTGTGAAGGAAAAGAAGGAAAAGGCGCTGTTCCAGGAGTTTGAGACCAAGCCGTTTGTGTTTAGGCGCGATGGGCCGGAGGCGAAGGAGATACTTGGGAAAGCGTTGAAGTTGCCGAAAAGGAATCCTTATGGGGTTTACCGTGGGAAGTTGGATGGGCCGGAGAGTCTTGAGGAGGTTTGGGGGAGGAAGAATGTGGCTGGGCCGTGGAGGGTTGTGGAGGTTAGGGTGTAGGAGGAGGAGGAGAAGATGTGAGTGGCCGGGAAGGGGGGGGAAAGATGTCGTGATCACGGCTGTTGATTGGATCTGGTGTATTTATAGTTATCTAATGCTCTCTTGGATAAGTTTCACACCATAGGTTAATTTGTAAACGAAGACAACCTTGAAATGATCCAGTAAGAACCTTATGATTGTGACAGCATGTTTGGCATACTGGAGGCCGGGTTGGAGCTGCCCCCTAATGCTGAACAAAAACAGTCCACGAGCTGTCGGTATGATGTCGTTCCAACTCAATTTCAGCCAATTGCCCTCGATAAGAAGTTTAAGGAGGAAATAATCGTTCTTTTCAATATCCGACGTGGCCCCGTACGCATGGACTCGCAAAGTCAAGAGCCTGGAAGTGATCATATAGTCTTTTCGCCCTTGGGTGCCTACCCTTCCACGTTGACCGAAGGTGTCCGTAACACCTCAGTAAGGTGCACCTGGTATAGTCCTGCCTATCGTTCGTCGTTGTTTATGCACTTTGCGTGCGTTTGATCGTAGTGCTTGCTCCTCCTCTCCATACACTCAAGGCTTCAGAGCGTACATGCGCACCGGAAGAAGCTTCATAGTCCTCGTCTGGGGGAATCCTTTTTGAAACTCGGCCTTGACAACCTTCAACCCAGCCTTTTGGAAGACTTTCTGGAATGTCGCCTCGCCTCTGTTGTCATTGTCACATAGCGTTAGTCGTCAGCCACCAAAACAACCACAACAGCATTCCATCCCCCCTGGGCCGGGGAGGGTAGGAAAACTCACCTCGTAACACTACTATCCTCCTCATCAAACTCATCATTCCCCAACACCGTCGTGTTCTCCTTGATCACAATTAACCCATCCTCACTCAACGCGCTCTTGCACCTCTGCAAATACGCCACCAGCTGCTCATCCGTCAAATGTCCCACGCACCACTGCGTCCACACCAAATCATACTTCATATTCTCCCCCTCCTCCCCCAAAGACTCAGGCACCCACTCCTCTAACCCCATCACATACACCCTCCCCACTCCCCTTTTCCACTGCAACTTGGCCGTAAACTTGGCAATCGGCTCAACCACATCCACTTTCCCTTCTTCGGTCAACAACTCAGTCAACAACCCCTCCGTAATCCTGCCCACACCCGCCCCGCCCTCTAGGATGCGCTTGCACTGCCGCAGACCCGGTTTGGACTTGGAACCGATGCCGAACTTGGCGAGGAAATTGCGAGAGCCCTGCAGGTCGATCTTGGAGGTGTTGGCGAAGCCGGCGACGGTCGGGATCCCGCCTAGCATGCCGTTCTCGTCGGCGCTGACGGATTCCCAGTAGGCGAGGCCGTGTTCTTTGGAGATGGAGGCGTCAGCGGGGGTGCCGGGGGTGGAGCCCGAGAGTTGGGTGAAGTCGTCGTTTGCGTCTGACATTGTGGATGGATCTTTTTTTTCTTTGTATGACCGATGGATGGGTGCCTGCTTGTCTTTGAGTGTTGCGGTTTGTTGGGGTTTGAGTCTTGTTTAAGGTTTTTTATTGGTTGCTGAGACTGTTTGTGATTTTCTCTTGGTGGTAGTTGTGGTGTGGAAAGGACTGAAATAAAGCGATGAGTGGTTGGAAATGGTCGTTCGTTTTTTAAGTTCTGAGGGTTGAGATTTGTGATGTTGTTGGGTTGTGATGTTTCAGTTTCTGATTATTCTGCATTTTGTGAATTTTGTGCAATCGGCGTCACGTGGGGGCCCTGGGAAGGAACCTCTTGTTATTTAGCAGCGATTATTCTAACCGTCACAGTTTCCCCAGATTCCGTCTTGCCTTTTATATGGCCGCATCATAATCTCTTCTGATTGCCAGGAACGGTCAATGGCTGATGGTCAAAAACAACAGAAAGATCGAAACCTACAGCTTCACGTTGGACGATTCTCAACCCTAACCCTCGCTCCTACCGTGCAAGTCTGAAAGGTCCGTGATATACTTGGGGGAAGGTGTGATCCAAGGATCATTGAATTTCTTTTCCCCTTAGATATTGGGAAGAATCGGGTATATGGACGGTGAAAAAGGCGAGGGATGTTAAAGTTACGGTCACGAACCGTGATATCTGTTGTCTCCGTGTGGGGGGATACGAAGCGTTGCGTTTGGGTTCGTTTCATGAGAGCTGGACTCGCAAAGACGTATATAATATGGGCGAATTATATCGAAGTGAGGGGAGAAGTCTATACCCGTTCGCCCGATTCCATTTCAGTACGTGTACCCCAGTTAACAGAATATCTTTCAGAATGCCCTCTGTTATAGCTTAAACCAAGGATCCAACCATGCAAGTGGTGCTACAGTCTATGTAACCTTTTCCGATCCAGCCAGACAACCCAAAAACCTAGACGCCATGCAATGCTGTATAGGTGTATCCATGCCTCGTCGACATCAAACCACTTGTTACTCTTTCTACCTGTTGCGGTTGACAGAAAACCTCCTGGCCATAACCTCACGGATCGTAAACTTCTTGAGCGCAGCCGCAATACCACCCTTCTTCATCTCCTCGTCAAACACTGGCGGGGGCGGTACGTCGACGTAGACGAGAACCAAGCTCTTAAGCACATGGGCCAACACACGGTTGACACCCATCAGCCAAGACCAGGTTTTCTTGGACTCCTCGTGCTCGTACTCGCTCCAGCGAGGGTCGGAGAATGACGGCACCACCATGATACCGAACTCGGAGTGGTCGAAGACAGGGCCGCGCTGGTAGATGATCCAGTCGACGCCAAACTTGATACCGTGACGGGGGACCCAGCCAAGAGAGCGGAAGTGGTGATAGACGGCATACTGGACGAGGAAGGGATCCTCAGGGCTGAGGGTGTCGACGGACCGAGGAGGGAAGTAAGAGTTGGCACGAAGCTTGATGAGAAGCTGTTCATTCGAGATGGGGCCCTTGGTAACTGGGTCGACAACGCGGAGAGCACCGAGGCCAAAGGCCAGGAAGAAAGCCTCTTCGGGGGCCAGCTGGAAGTGTTCCTTGTCAACCAACTCTTCAGAGAAAACGGTAGGTTCGACTTTGGGGATGACAGGCTTTTCGACGGCAGGGACAGCGGGGGAGATGGCTTCAACGTCAGACGACCCGTTGTTGTTCTTGACTTCAGAGGCTGCATCGGTGTGCTGGAAGGTAGTAGACTCGACGGTGGGAGAGAAGCGAACACTCTTCCTCCTCTCAGGAGTAGCGGGGGTGTCTTCCTGTGCTGGCTGGCTGTCTGGCTGACCGTCCGTAGAGAGAGGAGAGGAAACAGAAGAGGTGGTATCGGTGACTTCGGTTGCGCTGGTCTCGGGTTCGTCGTTGGTCAGGGCACTTGCCTCCAATTGATCCTCTGCAGAAGACTCGTCTTCATCAATACCAATGTCCTCGGTTAAGACGGATACGAGTGATAGTGCGACAAGATCGGCCAGAGAATTGGGGAGAGCCAACAACTCGATGGGACCAACAGGCGGCTTGAATTCCTTGCGCAGATTCTCCTCAGTAGTTGCGGGCTCAGGTTGCGATAGCACCGGCTCCTCGCCTCGGACAAGAGCATACGAGTTAGGCAGGGCCAGAAGCTCCAAAGGGCCAACCGGTGGTTTCGGCTCGACATGTCCAGGTGCCACTGTCTTGGGAACAAATTCGTCCGTAGGCGCAGCCTGGGTTGATGAAGCGGTTGAAGTGGCAGAAAGGACAAGATCAGGAAGAAGGGCAGGTAGAACTTCAGGCTCGGGCTCGGACACGGCAGCAAGAGACTCTGGGACAGCAGCATTTACAGTTTCACTGTTAAGCTTGGCTTCCTCGAGCTTTTGCTTCTCGATGGCCTCCAGCTCTGCCTTTGCTCTTTCCCATTTGACCTGCTTGCGTTCTTCACGGCGTGACACGGTGCGTTCTTCGCTGACCGTTGTCCCGTCAAGACCGCGGCGGCTAAGCTCTCTCTTAAACCAGTTGGGTTCACTACGACTCAAGCTTCCTTTTCCATAGAATCCCTGTTCCCACAAGGCGCGGATGGACTTAGGGTCCTTAACGTGTACGGAGCGAGTATCGGGATCCCAGATTCCCTCATGTATCACTGATGGTTCGGCGGGGGGAGGCAACAACACTTGTCTCAACCACGCGACGGCAAGGTGAAAGAGGGAAAGGGGGTTGCTGGGGTAGAAGGTAGGCAGCGGAAAGGTACGAATTGGCGCAGGGAGTTTGTAGATCTGGTGGTAGGGAACTCTTTGGGGTCGAGGCGGCGCAGATGATGCCGCGGGGTTGGTGCTCGCAGGAGCTTCCTCCCCAGGTTTACTCGGTGATTCGCTAGGTTGCGACATTGTAGTAGTGTTCATGTTTTCAGCCATTGTGTCTGTTCATATCGGCCTGATGAGGAAGGATGTCAGCAATGTCAACCACAGACAAGTCTTCACAGCGCATCCCAAGAGGTCCCCATTGTAAATGTTGCTCAGATACCGTTGTAGTCTAATACAGAGGCTAACACAGAACGATCCACTGAAGGATATATTGTTCTAAGCACAAAAGGAGTCATCACCGCAACTTGGGGGATGTCCAAGGGCAAAGCCGATCGGACACTGGTAACACTCTCTGGACATGCGCGGCAAAGGAATGATGAAGTTGTAACTTACACTTTGGAGTGATATTGCACCCAGGTTGTGGGCAGCGATGGAGATGTGAAGGCGCCTGGCCATTCAGCAGTGACAATAACGGTCACTACTCGACAAAGATCCAATTGGGCATTCAGATAACGAATGCTTGTTCACGGAGTTCAGTTCATGATCCTGTCATGCTGTTCCTCCAATTGGACTTGGGTGATGTCGTTTGCGCTGCGAGTGTGGGAAACTCGGGAAGATGGTCAAGAGTCAGGAACAGAAAAAGATTTGGATCTCGAATTTTATCGACCGCAGCAAATTCCGCCGAGCCCCACGTCCCCCAGGGCTTGATAAAGTGGAGTCGCCCGATTGGCGTTGCGATAAGCTCCAAGCTTCCACTTGGCTGACATAAGCTTCCCCTGAGCTTGCCGTACTGTACCTGACCGGGGCAGGCAATTCAGGGTCCCCGAATCATGATGCCTGCCAGTCACGGAGCCGTTGTCGCGTAGATAGCGGCCGTCGTTGGGCTGGAGCTTGGTGTCTCTTACTCTCGTTGGCGTGGAACAGCCGCCGTTGCCGGACGAGCCGACAAGCGTCACTTTTGTTTTCTTTCAGATCCATGACAAGGGAATATCCATTGAAAACTGACAATTCGACTGGGGGAACCCAGGCTCACAGGCTCGAGCTGGGTTTCCGCTCCCGCTGTCATCCATCGCGAGGTCCAGTCCGTGAATTCCTATCGCGCGCAAACATGTCGTTCAATTTTCAGTTCAATATCCGATGATTCCGGGCACCAAGAAAGATCTTCTTGCGAGGCCTCCTTTTTCTCTGTGACGATCATCAAGACTGACGGGACAGCGCATGCGATTACTATCTCCACTCTGGCAGCTGTTCCTGGAGGAAAATCCCGATAATAAATACCTAGCTTCCTATCCAGGTTTCGTTTGTTCTTGGATGTGTACATATCTACTTCCTCTGGTTGGCAACTGTACCCTGTGCTACCAAACAACCTAAGCTGACCTAAGCTCTAACCTCATCTCTAACCACTCGATATCCCAAAAGGATTTCTCTCCTTTCACACCTCCCTGCATCACATTCCTAAAACTGCTTGCTTATTCTTGCGCCGCCGCGCAACGTCGCTCCTTTTCCCCTTCGAATCACCATCGTTTCCTACCTTCGATCAGGTTCACCAAAACGGAGTGCTATGTTCCAATGTCTATAAACATTATCCAAGGCGCGGCCTTGGTTTGTCTTGGCTGGAGCTGTATTGTCTTTCTCCTCCAACTTGTCGGCATCACCAAGCTGTAAGCGAACGAACTACAACATATGCGCGCGCAGCCATTGCAGCTGTCGCAAACCTCTACGTTGGTCACTAACCACGGATATGCACCTCTTACAGTTACCGCAACCACACCACACCTCTTCCCCCTCCCGCATCGCCTTCATTGCCCGAAAATGAAGTCCCCCACGTTACCGTCATCCGCCCCGTCAAGGGCGTAGAAGTAGGCCTGTACGAATGCCTCGCCTCGACCTTCCGGCTCGCCTACCCCAAATCCAAGCTCTCGATCCGCCTCTGCGTCGATTTTAAGAGCGACCCTGCCTACCCCGTCCTCTGCCAGCTCGTGGCCGATTTCCCTACCTTCGACGCGCAGGTTCTCGTCGAGGAAGAAGACCCGATCCTCCACGGTAGTGCCGGCCACGTCAACAACCTAGGCCCGAACCCCAAGATCCGCAACATCAGCCGCGCATACCGCGAGGCCAAGGGCGACGTCATCTGGATTGTGGACTGCAACGTCTGGGTGGCCAAGAACGCAGCAGGGAGGATGGTCGACAAGCTCTTTGGCTTCCAGCCCAACAGCGGCAGAGTAACCCCCTACAAATTCGTCCACCAGCTTCCTCTCGTGATAGACCTAGACAAGACCCCCTCCGGTGCCAGCCCCGTCGGCAAGTCCTCCTCAACCGAAGGACAATCCCTCCTCCCTTCCACCGTCACACCCAACTCTACTACCCCCGAAGACAACCAGAGACAAGGCCTCCTATCCCACGGCGGCCGCCTCGAAGAAATGTTCATGTCCACCACCCACGCCAAGTTCTACGGCGCCATCAACACCGTCGGTCTCGCCCCCTGCATCGTCGGCAAGTCCAACATGTTCCGCAAATCACACCTCGACGCCTTCACCACCGTCTCCTCCAACCCCTTACTCCAATCCTCCGACTCGACCCGTGGCACCGGCATCGATTTTTTTTCCTCCTACATCTGCGAAGACCACCTAATTGGCGACTTAATCTGGCGCTCCTCCTTCCCCGGGTCCCTGGGGTACAAAAACCACGGCCTAGTCTTCGGCGAAGTAGCCGTCCAGCCTATGGCCGGCATGTCCGTCGCCGCGTACATTGCCAGGCGGGTGCGCTGGTTGCGCGTGAGGAAGTGGACGGTTTTGGCTGCCACGCTGGTGGAACCGGGCGTGGAGAGTCTGGTGTGCTGTGCGTATTTTGCTTTTGCGGTGACCACGCTGCCGTGGTTCAATAGAGTGTTTGGCGTGCCGCAGACGTGGAGCGCCATGGCGACTTTGTGGTTCGGGGCGGTAACGATCTGGATGTCGATCGATCGGTGGTTGACCAGCAAGCTGTTTAGGCTGCAGAGCTTGGACGTGGATGAGGATACGCCCTTTTTTGCCAGGGGCACGGCGAGGCAGGGAGGGACGGCGCAGAGGCCGTTTAGGGAGTGGATTGCTGCTTGGTTGGGGAGGGAGTTGCTGGCGCTGCCGATCTGGACTAGAGCCGTGTTGCTAGGTACGACGGTTAGGTGGAGGGGAAGGCAGTTTAAGGTTAGGATGGATATGAGCGTGGTGGAGGTGGAGGATAGGAAGAGCCGGGCTGCTGATGTTGCCGGTGGGAGCAAGCCTAGACCGAGGGTGGCTGGGTCGCCGGATAGCAAAGATCGTGTGGATTGAACGAGTGTTGGGTTTGGGATGACCCATGGGGGAAAGGGGAATAATGAAATGAGACTTTATGCCATGATACCTACATAGATAGATAGACTACCCGTACTTGGACGCTTCACATGCCTTGTTGATGCGATAATAACAACCTAATCATACCCTCTGCGCATAAGCAACGAATACGAGATTCAGCCTGTATGTATGTAATGTTGAGTTTCTCGTTATCGTCCCGCGTAGAATCAAATGAAGGATCTTGTTTTCGACGCAGGTTAGCAGAATAGCGGGATAGCATGATTATCATTCAAGTCTAACCACGAACTGCAACCAGGTGCTGATAGATAATCACAGAAGAAATCACTGGCACATCGTTCTTGATGCAGTAGCTTCCGACCAACTTCGCTTCGCAAAATTATATTAACTGATTTTGTAAGCCTTAAGCTATCGCTAGGTTGGTCCATAAACTATTCCGCTATGTTATGAATCCCGGATTCAAGCATTGCACCGGCAAGGACCAAATTATCTTCGCAAACCCCGCAAACCCGGCAAATGAGACAGGCGTCTCCGCAGAATGGCAAAAAGGACATGCGCAAACGGCCCCCTTTCCCGCAACTCAACTACGACACTGTACTTCAGAAATATGAGTAGAATTGACATCCATGTCAACGAGCAGAAGATCAAGAACTGGAGGATGCCCCATACGACTTCAAGGCGTCCCCATCCATTCCAGCACGAGATCTCGACAAATCTGTCGAAGAGAGAGTCAAACTTCTCCATCCATTCCTGCCATTCTTCCTAGTAATCAGGTTGTCCCTGAGCCGCTTCGTCTTTGTCAGGGAGTATGAAAGTCTCCCGCCCATCTTCAGAACTCTCTTGTTCTCCTTCTTCACTTATGTACCCCGCTTCGTTCGTGTTTCCTCTGTTTAAGCAAACTCTAGTTAAGATATAGCAGAACTTGGCAAGTCCCATCATCAACCAACCCGGCAATGTCAACTAACCGTTCCACGGCTTGGGCTCGACTCCCTCCGGGGGCACCGTCGGAACCACCTTATCCTTGACCTCCTCCCAGTTTGTGCTCAGCGTCGTGCCATTGCTCTCGAGGAAGCTCTTCATCATGGCACGCTGCTGTTCAGGCGTACTACCCTTGTAGAGAGTTTTGAAAAAGCCATTGATATCCTGGCCATCCTCCTTGTCGTCGTCGTCAACAGGAAGGCTGTCCCAGTTTTTGGGGCCAGATTTGCTGCTCGTGGGGTAGGCGGGCACCTTTGCGGGAGTAGAGGCCGAAGAAGTAGCTGGCTTGGCAGTTGAGGCAGCAGAAGAGGTTGCCGCTGTTGTAGCAGGCTCTTGGTCATCGGATTCCACGGTGCCAATCTTTTCGTCGCCCCAACGACCCCATTTGATACCAGGTGCGGCCTTCTGCAGGACGAGCTCAATCTTGCGTGGCGAAGCGGACCACTTGGAGGCCGAAGGATCAATCTCGCCGGCGAGAACAAGGGTCGAGGTAGCTTCTCTGTCACCAGGCTTGACATAAGGTGCGGCTTCGCGAGGGATGGGAGAAATGCGAACCTGCGTACTCTGTTAGTGATGGCAGTTTGGTGTGTTCTAAAGCAGTGTAGACTTACTTGGTGCTTGCCAAATTGGACCTTCAAGTCTTCCTTCTTGACGTCCTTGACAAACAGACTGACGGTGACAGTCTGGTTGGTCTGGTAGAAATCAACACGCAGCTTCATCTTCTCGTCGGGAACTGATCCAGGGGCAGGAGGCTCCTTTTTGGGGGGCTTTTGCTCCTGCAGCTCATCTTCAGTCGTCGACTCGGCAGGCTCGGGGCTCTTAGCCTTCTTCTGCTCGGGCTTAGGCGGAATCTTGGTGACATTAACCTTCCAACCAGGGTGATCTTTTGGCAAATTCTTAAGCCTTCCAAGAGCCTGGCTTCTCCACGAAAATGCCATGTTCCAGTCCGCGGCATAAGGTCCCTTCTCGGCAGCGGCGAGAGCATTGCCGTTAGAGGTTTTCGGTTTCGGTTGGTTTTCCTTGTCGGCAAGATACTCATCGTATGTGACCGTATAATTTCCTTCGGAGTCAACCCTCTTTTCCACACCATCGTCCTCGCGAGCTGGGCGGCCTTCGGCAAGCTGCATGCTCCACTTAGCACAGCAGTCTGCATCGGCAAAGCGTCCGAGTTGGTAGTAGATGACGGCACGGCGGTACTGGGCTTGGATCATGTGGCTTCGTGATGTACCAGAGCCACGTTCGGCTGCGGCATGGTAAGCAAGCTCGGCATCGTGTAGCGCTGCTTCGAGATTCTTGGCCTTTTGATGTGCCTTGGAGCGAGCTAGGAGCCACACGGGCGAGTTGGAAGACTCAAGTGCCTTGTCGAGATTTGTGATGGCCGTGGCATAATCACCCTTCGCGAGGGCATCGATGCCCTTCTGGGCGATCGTGGTTGCTGACATTCTGGTCGAGCGCCAATAAAATGATTCGTGTTGAAATTCTGATGATGGTCTCGGTGTATGAAGTAAGAACTCGGTTTGGATGGTGAGTTCTGCAAGATAGTGAAGGTCCCGAGAAAGGTGTTGTGGAAGAGCTGGATGGATTGCGTTTGGTTTGAGAGAGGTGTCAGTTGATGGAAACGGAGAGAATCAGCTCCTACTTTATATCAAGGGGTACGTAACTGTTAGCTCCGTTGGGTCATGCATGGTGGGGTTCTTGCTTGATTCTGCCGGCAGGAGGGGGAGGGCACATGCGGATGCTTCTTTCACCGCCTTCCTATTTTAGAATTCATACCACTGTTTGCCCTGTAGCGGGACCAGCAAGTGCGCACCTTGATGGCCAAGTCAACAATCAGGAACCAAGCCGACGACCATCTCCAAAGGGAACGAAACAAAACAGATGCCGTGTCATCTGCGAAATTGGGATTGGAAAAGGCCACGTATAGGCACGGATCTGCCATCGGAAACCACATACCACGGTATATATGCCCGCCAAAATATGTGGAATCTCTGCCCCACGGTCCTCCGAGATCCCCTCTGTAGTAGGAAAATTCACTACTACAGGAAGGTCATAATTTACAGACGTCTCCACCAGATTCGTGGGCATGAAAATGTACAGTGAACGTACAGCTCCGCACCTCTACCTGGCCTCTCCGAATCCCACTTTCGCGAGAGGACACGGTATCTTGACATCAAATCATATGTATTAACATTATGTAGGCCATTAACTATCGTTCCCCCGTTCGAATTTTTACAATGTCATCTAGGAATATTCCCTTCGGCTGAGCGTTCAAACGACCTTCTCGTCCGGATACCGTGTGGCAAACAAGCCCATAGCCTTCATCGGAAAGACGAACTTGTAGTTCGGGTAAGAGATCATGCAGCTTTTGTTGAAGACGCCCTCAATGGCCTCTTGCAACCACTCTCCATTGGGCTGCTGACGGTCCATAATCAACTTGATGCCCTTCTTGATGGGTTCAATATCAGGATACTTGGCCTTGATCAACCCAATAAGGGCCCAGGCGGTCATGACCACTTGAGACCCAGTTGGATGCTCAACGTACTTGCCCGTCTCACATGCCTGCTCTCTGGTTAGCATCATACAAAATTTGGGATGGTCCAGGCACGGAGAGACTTACCTTGTAGCTCTCAGACCAACCGCCGTCCTCCCTTTGCTTGGAAATGAGGAAGTCGCATCCCTTCTTGGCATACTTGCTGGTCTCATACGTTTCACCGACACTAGCCAAGCTCTCCAAAGCAAACATGGTGGCGTACGTGAAGCAAATGCCCCAATTGCCATACCAACCACCATGAGGCTTCTGATCGCTCTTGATCCACTTGACAGCGCGGGTAATAAAGCTGTCAATCTCGTCTGTGCGATGATTGGGCCAGTGTTTCTTGAAAAGCGAGAGGGTTGTGAGAACGGCCGTGGTGCATTCGGGATACTCGTATTCGACCATGATGTTGCCAAACACTTCTGCGGCATTCAACACCTCCATCCACTGCCCGGCGCGCGGAGTCTCGTATGATGAGCAGGCACCAGATGGGTTTTGGTAGGTAAGCATGGTGTCAACAGCGTCAAAGATACGCTGGTCATCAATCAGGGTAGGGAAGCCTGGCGTCTTTTGCAGGATGATGACGGACTTCAAAGCCTCAGAGACACAATCGCTGACTGCGTACCCTTGGTCCTTGTTGCTAAATGCCCAAGCACCCTTGCGAGGATGGCGGTAGCACTTGTCCTGATCCTTGACGTTCTCCCGGATTTGCTGGTCCTCAAGAAACTCCAGCGACTTGATCAGCATCGGCCTCCAGCGTGGGTCTTCGGTCAGACCAGCGTCCATGATAGCCTGAATTGCGAATGCAGTGTCCCAGCATTGCACACCATTTGTGCCATTGCAAAGCATACCCTCAGCGTTGACCCAGAGGACCTCATCTAGCCTTTCCACGTGCCTTCGCACAGAGTAAGCGCCAGGTCCATCCCGAGCATAACAGCAAACGGTGTTCATCGCGGCGTTGACAGGGGCTAGATCAGAATAATCAGTGTTTTCATCCTCCATGTCGATGAGCTCTGACGCCCAGGCCTCTGCCTTGTCTACCAAGTACTTGGTCCGGAAGACGGGGTTCCAGATATTCACGAGAAGCCAGTTGACCGTGTTGAGAAAGGCGGTTTTTGGGTGGTAGTTGTCGTTGGGATGAATGGTGTTGCGGTTCCCAGCCCAGTCGATCTTGTTCCAGTCCTCCACGAACAACTCCTTGCGCAACTCCCGAATCAAGTCCGTCTCCTCTGCCTGCCACTTCTTGGACCAAAGGTAACTCATGGGCAGGAAGACCTGACGCATATGGATCCACCATCTCCAAGGCGCAATGGGCACCCAGTCGGGAAGGAGCCACAGCTCGGGCGGGACGGGGTTGACGATGTCCCACTTCATGACACCCAATACCGTGAGCCAGAACTTGGCCCAGTGTGGCGCGCATATAGCACCACCCATCTTATGCATCGTTGCCCGCGCTTTCACCATGACTGGGTGGTCCGCCTCCACACCCACTAGGCGCAACGTCGTGTAATTGAGCGTCGTTCCCAACATGGTGCTCTCGCCTTCGATGTGTAGCCCCCATCCGCCGTCGACGGGGTTCGCTCGTGCAAACAGGTAGTTCTTGATCTCGGTGGCGTAGTACCATGGGACGGGGTTCTTGGTGACGTAGCGGGCGATGACGACACCGGGGAGGAGGAACATGGGACCGCCGTACTCGCAACCCCAATGGCCCTCGGGGAGCTGGAGCTTTTCGAAGAAAGTAAGGCCATTTCGTACCGCATCGAGGGGGTTCGTCGCCTTGGGCAGTTCGGGGAGCTCCTGTGAGGTTGACGCGCAAGGTTAGCATGTGACATGGGCATTGTGGGAGCTTACGGCTGGATGTTTTACCAGAGGCATTCCCAGGAAGTACTTGTCAGCATATGACTGCGGCCATTCTTTTGCAGCCTCGTCGTCCTCGAGGTAGTGCCATGTGTGCCGGCCGCCTTCACTGCTCAAACGCCAACGGGCCTTATCGGTGCTCTCCTGTAGCCGGGGTCGCTTAGCATCGTGATCATCGCTGTCGGCGCTGGACCGTTTCTTGGATGATCTGTTTGAGGCCGCCGGGGCTTCAGTGGCCTGCTTCCTCGCCATGATGGACGGGTTGGGTTGATCTTGGAAAAAGAACAAAGACAAAAATTGGCGCCAGACCAGAGGATAAGAAGGATTAGGAGAGAAATACGAACAATTGACAGCGCAACGGACGACAACACAACATTACCCCTGAATTGGCCATGCGCCAATCCAATCGGGATCTGTCGCGTCGTGTTCCCGTAAAGTGGGAGCTTTTGACACATTTGACAGGGCCAACGGCGCCAAGATCCCGCTTGGGGGCCATGGGGTGTGGAGAGCGGAGGCTGGTAGACCAGTTTACACTGTGCCGTATAAGTCGAGTGGGTCCAGCGACGACATCGATCCATCAGACATCAACAACCACCAGCATGGGAAGGAGCACCTTGAAGTCAGAGAACATTGGAAGCACCTTCCCTATAATGTTTTCCCTTTTGGAAATTACCTCAGGGCTCACTGTACCACTAAGCTTACAATTTTTTTTCTTCACAAACATGTTCTTACTTCGAGCTTCCGCTTGTCCACCAAATTGGGACCAAGTTTGAACGGAGAACTTTAGGTTCATGTGCCCGTTCAACTTTCACGCTTCGCTCTGGCCTTCCTTGTGACATCGGTCATTACTAAAAGCATACTGATTGGCATCATTTCTTTCTCAATTTACTACATCTAGTACAAGAATGTATTTTTGTCCGATACGCAACCAGTTCCTCAATACCCCTTCTCAACCCACAAGCAGCAACGCCCATGGACAAGTCGCTCCTCTTGGACGACATTCTTCTGTGGGATCTGGTAGCATTGGTGTGTCTCGCAACGCCGTGACTATACCACAGACACACTCCAACGATGCTGCTCTCACAAAGATCGAAGCATTGTTTGAGACTATTGTTGATGCAGTCAGTGTCGGGAGTCCCATTGTCATACCCTATCGGCGGTCAACTAATGCGCAGGCGTTCAACCCAACTGCCTCCGCCTCTAATCCAAGGGATGGGCGATACATGGATTCTGTGCGCTTTCCTGGACGTAACCATCAAGAGTTGAAGAGATTTGGTTAGTCACTCCACCAAGTTGATGTCGGCGACGTTCCGTCGCACTGACTACATCGAATACAGAAGCCTTGTTCCGCATCATCGAGCTCTCCCACGAGGCACTCCTCTCCGGAACTCTCATCACCAAGAGGTCCGTAACCAGTAGTATTTATATCAGTGTTTGCACAACTATTTCTGACTTGGACAGAAACATTTACTACCAGAACATGGAACTGTTCAGGTCACAGAGCGTGGTCGACGAAATGGTGGACAATATTGCATTCACACTTGGAGTGGGACGTGATGATCTCAACATTGTACGTCTTTGACACCTTTTCAGCCAAGATTTCTCACTTATGATATTTTAGGTAGCCACCGCAAAAGGCCTTATTGCTGGTCAGATGAGACTTATCATGCGCGGAGGTACCAGCATCAATTGTGCCGAGTCTTCTGACAGTGTAAGTATTGATGCCGCCCAGTAGCTCTGTTGACTGACAGTTCCAGGGCGTTTTGCTACCATCAATCAACGCCGTCGAAAAAGTCGACTTTCAATCCGTCAAATGGCTGCTGGTGATTGAGAAGGAGGTATGCTTTGTCCATCTGTGTATATCCTTACAAGAGAACTCCAATGACGTATCCRAGCAGGCCACCTTTCGAACACTGTCCGCTTCGCGCTACCACACAGTCTCTCGGGCAGGAAGTGGAATTCTGGTGACTGTAAGGCTATGACAACCTCTACGATAGCAACGGTGCTAACAATGACACTCTCAGGGAAAAGGGTATCCCGACCTTGCTACACGAAAGTTCCTCGCGGCCCTCCACTCAGTTCGACCACGTTTACCCATGTTGGCCTTGGTCGACTTCGATCCACATGGGATTTCTATTCTTCGGACTTACCAATACGGCAGCCAGCGCCTAGACCACGAGGAGCGCACCAAGGTGCCCGGATTAAGATGGCTTGGAATTCGCAGTAGCGATGTCCTCTCAAAAACAGTGGTAACGCAAGATCACTCTGCCAACAGCCAGGGAAGCCAATCGAGCCAGGACTTCTCGAGTCAGGAATCAATAGCTTATTCTGTGGATGGTGGGTGTATCGTTAGGCAGGTACATGACTTATGCTAACCTCTCAAACCACACAGCATTCCAAGATGAACGCCCTGCTAAGAGGCCGAGAAGTCGAAGGACGAAAAGCCACCCAAGCGACTGCACAGCGCCACTCAACGAAGGGGACAGGGAGAAGGCCGTCAGCGTTTTGCGAGACATATGCACTACGGCAAGACTTGACGCTACAGGGCGGGAACACAAGCTAGAACTGCAGAGAATGTTGATGCTCAATATCAAGGCGGAGATACAGGCGGTTGATGATTTCGGCGATATCACGAACTGGTTGGATGAGAGACTGTCATCACCCAGCAGGTACGTGAACTTGCATTAACAGGGACTCAGGATAGGTTTGGGGAACATGGTCTTTCAGACACATGATAACGAGAAGAAGACAAATCAAGAGATGATAAAGCTGAAAACTAAAATAAAATAAAACTAAGAAAAGAACTCCAAAAAGTGGATCCCCAGAATACTGCCCAATCACAGGGGATTTATTCGATAGGAGAGTCGAACTCCTGACCTTTGTACTTTTAGTGTACAATGCTCTACCAACTGAGCTAATCCAACATTTGTTATTATGATGACCCCAATTTCTGCTTCAAGTACCTGTACTGGTTGAGGGTTACTTGAGCGGGTAGGAGAGGGTTGAGAGAGGGGGGAGGGGGCGGTGGTGCATATGCATGGCATGAGTCCTGCACCTCCATCATTACGCAATGGGAGAAGGAAGGAAGCTTATTCAAAAATCTCATTAACATCATCGAAAGAGATACAAAACTGGCATGTTGAGCCATGCTCAACATCAAGGCGGGGATACAAGCGGTTGTTGTCATCGTTCTAAGAGCTTCAGGTCTGACACAAACTATTTCTCCTCTGGTGCGACTCTTTCACTCCGCCTCCGCTGAGAAAGACTCTTCAGAGCAGCCGTAAGACTTGCTTAAGAGGCAGTCTCCTCCCTCTCAAATCTTGATGGACATATCCCAGATTTATGGATTGTCTAGGTCAGGAGACTGGACTCCATCCGTGACGGAGCTGAGGTCATCGAAAGTGTTCTCCCCCCCTAAAACCCTCCCTTTCCCCTCAATCCGCTGAGGCAATACTGCAAATAATTATATCTCCCTGGCAGAATTCCAAAGATGTTAGTCAAGAGTAAGGATTCTGACACAGAGGTCGAATTGCTCGCCAACTTTTTGTTTTTAGTCCAGGGCTCTGAAAGCAAACAGGGGGAGTTCAATGTCGTACTTTCAGAATCGCAGGGTTTGTCGCCCATCTGATGGCTGCGTCCGGTTCCTCTAGGGTCCCGATATTCAGTAGTCCCCCGGAAGGCGACGAACCCATCCGTGACAGATGCATTCTCCGACATCAATTTTTGGCCCCGAGTTCCTTGTGTGCCGGACTCGTAAATATCAAACTTCTTTTTTGTGATGTATCTCCCTGGCTCTTGATGCCGAGGTACTCGCCATGAAATGCGGACCGTGAGGACGTCTGTCGGGCTTGCAAGGGATCTCAACAAATCTTCCGTCCTTCCAGCAAAACAGGCGGCCGTCGGAGTATCTTTCACATCGATGATGTGTTGTCTGGTGTTTCTGTGGTTTTTGTGGGGTTGGACTCTTGGAAGCTTTTCTCTTGGACGCCTCGGTTGGCAATTGGTACGAGGGGAGCGTTTGGTTGTCTTGCTTTGGCCGCATAACGGGTGTCGAAGATTGACCGAAGGCGCTCTGGGTCGGAGTGGGAGGCACGCTCATACTGAGGACTTGTTCGAAATGGACCGGGTTTGGTTGTGATTGTTGGCTTTCAACTTTGGGTCGAGCATCTTTGTCCCGAGCAGGGGGGTTTCTCTTGTCGTTCGCCGAAGGCTGATCGGAGGTAGTCATTTTGAGGATGGGTTGTTGTAAAGCTATATGTTATGCCTGAATGCTCAACGAAAGTCGAACTATAGCAGACACAAAAAGAATGTATGCCATTGGATAAGTACCTAGTGACAATGCCATGAATCGATACGGCACGTTCGCTGGAGAATGCCGCAGGCGTACTTGCCATGGCTCCTTCCTGATCCACGATTGCGCTGTTCGTTTTCTACTCTTTTTCAATATGGGCAGGAGCCATAAGCATCCGAGACATGGATCCTCAACTTGTCATGTTCTTTGTATCCAAGTTGGCGCAGAGTCCTAAGGATGTGAGGTCTTCGACGAAGTCGATATCAACCGACGAGAGAGAAGAAAGCAAGCAGGCGTAACTTTTCGAGAATTGAAGACCGGAATGACGCCGACGA
Organism: Neurospora pannonica FGSC 7221; assembly: GCA_009805235.1. Classification (NCBI taxonomy): domain Eukaryota; kingdom Fungi; phylum Ascomycota; class Sordariomycetes; order Sordariales; family Sordariaceae; genus Neurospora; species Neurospora pannonica. Next base: position 28,132 of record RANY01000258.1, read on the forward strand.
TAGGTATTCTGCTGCAAATAAAGTGTTTCAATGTCCGGAGAAACTTCTCAGAAGATCATCCATGTTTTTTTATGATGTCCAACGGCTTAAGAGACCTTGTGAGTGAGAGTGTTCAAGAAACGGACATGCAGTGCACATAAGTTGGTTGCTCGGCAGTGAATGGGTAAAAGGGACAGATTCGGAAGGTGGAGCACAGTGTGAAGGTCGCATCTGGAATCGCGCACAGTTTGGGCTAAAAATTTACCCCTCCAAAAATTTTGCAGAGGCAACGACAGCAGGGTCCCTCTGATGTCAGTTGTTGATTTCGGTCTGCCAGTTGACAGTACTCCCTATACAATATCATTCCGTTAGGCCTCTCATTCAATCATTCATCCGTTTGCTCGGCGATATCCAGCATCAGACATCCGTCAACTTATATATCAACCAAATATTTCTACAACCCCACTTCATCATCATCAACATGGCCCCCCAGTTGAACGAGGAGGAGATTGACGATCTCATCTATTTCGCCCGCGCGGGTGAGAAGGATGACTTGACCACCACGCTCACTGAGCTTGCCGAGAGAGAGAAGGTTTCGGTCGCAGAGATTCTTGCAAGCGCAAAGGATGAGGGCAAGTCGACGTGCTTGCACATGGCGGCGGGCAACGGCCACTTGGGTATGTGATGAAGACCCTCCTCTCATACAAATATGAGTGTGTGAATTTTCAAAACTAACATCATCGACCAGATATCGTCACTCTCATCCTCTCAAAGTTCACCTCCCGGCCAAAGGAGGAGAAGCAGGCGTACCTTGACGCCGCCAACGAGTACGGCAACACTGGTCTTCACTGGGCCGCTCTCGGAGGCCATCTCGACGTGATCAAGCTGCTCATGGCGGCTGGTGCGTCGCCGGCTCTGGCCAACGACAAGAACTACGTGCCTCTGGACCTGGCCAGCTTCGGCGAGAAGCACGACGTGGTGGATTACTTCCTTGAGCAGGCGGGTGGTCTTGAGGACAAGAACACGGCGGAAGGGCTCAAGGCCGCTGCTGAGGGGTTGAAGGTGGATGATGACGGAAACGTGGAGTTCAAGATGTCTGTTGGCGACACTTCCGAGGCTTCGGGTTCTGGGTCGGCGCAAAACTAGGAAAAGATGAAGAAGGATGGTTGTTGGGAAAGTTTGAGGGTTCAGGTGTTGGATGATACCACATAAACACGATTCATGGCATTTGTTTTTCTGTTCTGTTAGGTGCATAAAATTGATGGACATAAAAAAGGCAAAACGGTGCCCTGGGCTTGGATGACATGGCAGACGGGAGTGTTGAAATGCTTCAGTGCTTACCTCTTGATAAGACGGGATATCAAGCGCGGAAAGCGCGGAAATTTGATTTGGATCTCTCGTAGAGATAGCTGGCGACTAGGGGCACATGAGGCACACGCCGCATCTCAGCATCAGTGTTCGAGGTCTTCTGTGGCTCACATATTATCGCAGAAGGGTGGCTCGCATCGTTATGAAATGAGCAGGGGTGAGCACCGGCTTATCAATATGAAAGAAGAAGGAAAAAGCATCGAGACTTGAATGCGGTTCGAGTAGGAGAGAAATTTGGAGGCATTGATATGACTGGGTATTCCGTCTGTGATACAGCCCTAGGGGAAAAGAAGAAAAAGTGCCAGCTTCCGACCTCCAAATGAACCCCCACGCCCGGCCCAAGTCACCGCGTGTGAGGTTCAACTTCATTTGTGGGGCTTGCTATAATACCCCGCTGAAGAGCAGAACAGCTCTTGGGGGCTGGAACAATTTGGCCAAGCTGTGGTATTAACTACAAGAAAAAATCAGATTGAAAGTCCGTCGCAAAGAAACGAAAAGGAATACTATGTCATGGATCTTGGGATACCTAGAGTCATGGGACTTCATCGGAATCAACCCTCATTGTCGAGAACAGAGATTGAAGAAGACATCAGTTGAAGTCGTCAGCAGCCGATCTGGCTGAAGCTGCCACAGTCACCGGTGTGGGTACACAGACCCGCTCTCCGCAGCTGGGTGTGGGTAAATGTGGGATTAGTGACCCTGATCCCTGACAGTCAATTGGCCCCCGTCGCGGTCGCGTCTGGACTGTCTGGGGAAAGTGTGGGCAGCGCCGGGCAGGCACGAGAGAGCGAGAGAGAGGTCGGGGTACCGCGAACGACACCGGCCAAGCGAGGCGTTGCGGTGCTTTCCATTTGGAACTGGGGTTAGGTTCTTCAGGCAGGCGGGGATCAAATGCTGCTGCCAGCCATCTTCTTCAGCGGTTAGTTGTGGTGTGCAGTGGTGCAGGCGTGGTGTGCATGAGACCTCTTGCAGCGCAGCAATTCGGGCACTCACTTCATCCCCCACGCGGGCCGACAATCCCCAGTCCGATGTGGAGGGCGTGGAGAATTGGATTCGTCCCGCTCCCGTCCAGCTCTCGAGTCCCGTTCGTCGTCTCTTCCGTCTGTTCTCCTCCACCCTTTTCCTCCGACGTCCATCTTCCACTTTTTTGTCCTCCGTTCCACAACCACACGCCCGTCCCCACCAAGCCATACGACGTCCGATTTCCGACATGACCAAGAGCAGCCGTCTCAACTGCTAACAAACGACTTATGCATACAATAATGAGCATGCATTCTTACCTGTAGCGATTGCGCATGTAGTGGGTGACACCTCACCTCGCCCACCGAGACCACCACCACCCAGCCAAACATGTCGGTCCAGCAACAACAACTCCCGCTCCCCGATGGCCCCGGCCTTCATTCCACCGGAACCGCCACCGGCGCAACTACCACTTCCGGCACCGTCCCCCCTTCTAATACCTCCGTCGCCTCGCCATCCCCCGGTCCGGCGTATAAGCGCGCAAGCCGCAAAGGCGCGACTAAGCGATTTGCCTGCAACTATGAGGACTGCAATAAGGTGTATTCCAGGGCAGAGCATCTCCAACGCCACCAGCTCAACCACGATCCCAAGGAGATATACCGATGCGATTTTGCCGGCTGCGAACAGCAGTTCGTTCGCGCCGATCTCCTATCACGCCATAAAAAGCGGCATTCGGCCTCCTACGTTCCCCGGAACCGCTTACCCAGCTTCAGCACACCCAAAGACCACCATGACCTGCCCACTCCAGGCCAATCGACCTCCTCTCAGGGCCAGACGCCCGCCTCGTCCGCTTCTCACCAGGTAGCCATCGAGTCTCGCTCCATCTTCCAAGGCGCCCCTCATGATGCTGCCATCCTCCTCATTCCTGATTCCCGCTCGCAACAACCGCAATCGCAGCACCAGGCTCTGCCGTCTCTCCAGCATCTCCAGTCCCACCATCAGCAGCATCAGCAACAGGGTCACCATTCGCACCATCAGAGCTCGCCAGCCATGGGCCAGCATACGAACTCCCACTGGGCATCTCCAACAACCAACATATCTCCTGCCCATGCTCTTCCGCCAAAGAATGAGTATTTCCAACAACGAAATGTGAACCATGGCCATATAGCTAGTCAACAGCCGTCCCTTCTACCATATAACCCCAATGTTGACTTCCCCAGCGAGGACCTGGCCAGAGAGAACTTCGCCGTCTGGCTGTTCAACCCGCAAGACTACAACTGCGACCTCGGCGTCTCCCATCTCCCATTTCTCGATGGCGGACTCGAGTCGGCATTGAACAACAACATTCACTACGACTATGACTCCATCACCAGCGGTCGCTCTCAGGTCGATAGTACTCCCACCCGGGTCACCGAGCCCGACAGCGATTTCATTACCGAGGCCCGTCTCCAGGAATTATCCAGCCTGTTCTTCGCATACAATGCGAAGCAATTAAGATCCAGACCCAATGGCCTGCGCATCACAGAGGTTGTCGACAAAAGTGGCTGCGGAACTATGCCGGTCCTAAATCTCGATATGACGCGCGACTGCTTGCAGGAGTATTGGGACCATGTGTCGGCTCGCCTCCCAATTGTTCACCAACCCACCTTCTCTTACAATAAGTGCTCGGTGTACCTCCTCCTAGTCATGATTGCGTTGGGCGCTGCGTCGCTTCGCATGAGAAACTGTGGCGACTGCTACACCCACTACGACGTCGTTGCCGACATCATCGTCCTCGGTGTGCGGTTGGATATACTGGGCACGGAGGAAGCAATTCCGCCTATAGCATTATGGGTTGCGCAGGCGTTAGTCTTACTTGAATTCTACGAGAAGCTCTACTCGTCCAGACTCCTACACGAACGAGCCCAAACCTACCACCCAGTCACTCTCAACCTTCTACGTCGAGGAAGTCCACTCATCGGCCGCTCAGGTAGCGAATCGCCTCCAGAACCAACCGGCTCTGCAGATTATAACGGCAACAGCACTCAAAATGTCACGAACCTGGACTCTCGAACTTGGTGGTCTCGATGGGCGCAAACAGAGTCAATGCATCGCGTCGTCTTTGCCGCTTTTATGTTGGATATCACTCATGCAGCCATGTTTGGTCATAAAGCCGATATGGTGCCATATGAGATACAGCTACCTCTACCATGCGATGATAATCTATGGTCGGCTTCAAATCCCGACAATGTTCGCCAGCTCGATCAAAATCTCCGAATGTATGGCGTCAAGCCAGTATCGTTCCTTGAGGGGCTTAAACTCGCAATTCACGGCAAAGAAGTCATGACCCATTCGTTTGGCCGCATGATCATCATGTCAGGCCTCCTCAGTGTCGGCTGGCATCTTCGACGCAAAGAAACACACAATCTGATGGATCTTACAAAGATCACCAACAGCAAAAGTGACAGCTGGAAGATGACTCTGTTGAGCGCGTTTGATCAATGGAAGGCCTACTTCGACAAAGCCCAGGGGTCTCTAGGAGGGTCAAACATGGTTGATCCCATTGTGCCCTATGCCGGTTCAAACGGCCCGATACAGAGTGCCGCAGTGCTCTATCATTTGGCGCAGTTCAGTTTGTTTGCTGACATTCTGGACTGCCAGATCCTTGCCGGCGCGAAACGTCTCTTGGGCCAAAAAATATCAGATCAAGCCTATATCAAGGTTGTGCCCAAAATGAAGGCCTGGGCAAGCATACCAGGCACTCGCTATGCGATTCTTCATGCCTACAAGGTACTCCATTGTATCCTTGTTGACCCACGAGGAAACAAGGGCGAGCAGAATTGGCAAAACAAAGGCCACGGGCTTCCACCGATCACTATGCAGTCATACTCTTGCCGCAATGAGCCTGATCCGCACCGGCCGTGGATCATGTATTACGCTGCCCTAAGCATATGGGCCTTTGTCCGTGCTTCTACACTTACTAGTGTTGCGCCCGTCTCGAGTATCAGTTCTCGCTCCAGGAAACCCGAGCAAGTCAACTTCAATCGCGTTGCCGCTTATCTCTCCAAAGTCGCAGCTCTTTCCGAGTTGCCGGAATCCGCCGCAGCTAGCCTCAAGGATGGGTTACCTGAATTGCTCGACGTCCTGTGCTCAGTCCTCTATGAAGCCAACTCGGAACTTCTCAAAGAGGCATGTGAGCGGCTCACTTGCTGCAAAGACATTCTTACCTCAGAGCAGTGATGATGGTTTACAACGGGGAAAACCTCTCCTGCACCTAATAGGAACGGGTCACATGACACATTTGGAAAGACAATGTATGTATGCTTCCTTTTCTATAATGTCATTGGCGGTAAACCGAAGCAGTTATCTGACCATCTATGAAGTCTAGAACCTTTCGGCACACCAATGTGCGTATGGGAGAGCTCAAACGCGCCGGCTAGTCCGGTTACTGAGAATCCCTTGTGAATCCGCGCCGGATAACCATCGACTGCGTGTGGCGTTGTCAATATCCATCACAGCTTGAAGTATCCCCTCCACAGCTTCCGCAGAATGCCCTTAGGATCCCACTTCAGTGCGACTTGCTTCAGCTTGGCGTGATTATCCGCTCCATAACTCTCGAACACGCTTTGTCTGTTACCGGCGTAGTTGGCATAGACAAAGCCATGAATCAAGCCCCTGCTCTTAGCAAGGTCGTTGATTTTACCAATCACTTCCTCAGAGCTCCTTTCCGTCAAGTCGTCAAGCGTACTATCCGCCCACTGTGCCGTCAACTGGATCAGCATCAGGGGGCCATCGCTCTGCTTCAGACCCAGCGCGTTCCCGCCGTTTGCCTCCATGGCCTTCAGCACGTTGAGTGGGATAGCTTGGTACGCCAAGAAGGGAGTCACCGCAGTGCCCTTTGCGGCGGCTAGAAGCTTCTCGACATGGTCCTGCCAGAGAGGTACGATGTCGATGAGAAGGGAAGGATCAGTAGCCTTGACTGTCGTGTCCCACCATGTCTGACGGGAACCGTATGGGATGTCAATCTCACGAGACACGGTCGACACGTTGACGATGGATTTGGTCTTCATGATGGTTGGCAGGGACTCGAAAGGTTCAAACACTCCAGGGACAGTCTCATGCGCACTATCCGACGTGTTCGGCAAGTCTGCATGGTACAGGTCGCTAATCACAGCGTAGCCACCCAGCATGTCCATATGCGTCAAGACCATGTAGCTGTGCGCCTTGTTGTCGGCAGGCATGCCGTTAACGGTCAAATTCTGGTACGCGGTGATGGCGGAGGCGTTGGCTGCGCCGGGGATGATGAGACTGTTGTGCCAAATGTTGCCGCCCGGTTGCTCGTACGCCGCCACGTCGAAACGTGTTACGATGCCGAAGTTGGAGCCGCCTCCACCGCGCAACGCCCAATACAGATCCTTATTCTTAGTGGGAGAAGCATTGACGATAAGTCCGGAAACGAGAACGACCTCGTAGTTGCGCACGTTGTCGCAGGCCCAACCGTACATTCCGGAGAAGTACGATATACCTCCGCCGAGAATCAGACCGCTGACGTCCACGACAAGCCCCWGCGTATCGAGGGCCTCGGAGACGTTGATCCATCTGTTTCCAGCGCCAATCGATACCGTCTTACGATCCGATGACACGTTGAGGGTGGTGAGGTACATCAGGTCGATAGTGACGCCGCCATCGGAGTTGGAGCCGCCCGCGAACGCGGTGTGGCCACCACCTTTGACGGAGAACTGAGTGTTCAGTGAGGCAAGGACCTTCACGTTCGCCGCGATTTCGAACGCATTCTTAGGCGCCACGAAGCAGGCAGGTGCGATGTTGTCGGTTTGCTGGTTGGACCAGTAACTGTTCTCCTTGGCATAGGCGGGGGAGAGTCTGGGTAGTTAACGCGCCCATGAGGGAGAGCAAGGTCGATGGCTGAGGAGAGTGTCAGCTTGGGTTCGGATTGCAATGAGATTTTGGTGACTTACTGCAACGTCGGATGAGGGAGACCACAGAGTGCAGCTTCCTGCGGTCGCCAGGGCGAGGGCACCAAGCAAAATCTTGTTAAGGCCCGAGGAAAGCATGATGAAGGTTTGAGGTGGTGGTTCTCAACCTTCCATGAGTGGTTTGGAGAAGGGAATATCGAGATATTTGTAAAGGCGGAGGAGTTTTTGTAGGCCGAAGCAACCGTTTCCCGAGGGGGCGAACCTCTTTAGCCCAGACCGGTGCCTGGCGGTGACCACATGCATCCTCGCTTCCGTCCGAGGTTCGGATCATACATGTTCGGTAGCATTCATGGCGGATATGGGATGAAAGCCTTGCCAAAACCAGATATGTGTAAGAATCAGGAGCGGGCACCGGGAGGTCTGGGGCAGCCATCAAGGCTCCCGTCCAGCGTCCTTTGTCCACCACTTTCACCACTTCAATTTACCACCCGTTCACCGATCCCACTAGCTTCTACACTTGCATGTTTCACATTCGGGGCGATTTCTCTCCCCCTCGCCCGTTTCTTTTCATCAGTCCATCCCAGAAACCCAAGGGTCTGGCACTAGGCCGACTCCATGCAAAAGATCCCCATCGAACTCGCAGGTGCACAAGTCAGATGAGACACTCTGGCCGAATTACCTACCTACTAGTCAGTGGTAATCCCTATTAGCCAAGAGGTTAGCGTTCCGTAGCCCAGATGGTCGGGTCTGTTGGCATTAAACGGCGCAGCTGTCAAAGCTGTCAAGTTGCCCTATGTCTCTGTCGATACTATGCGCCACGCGAGCTGGTGGCGGTAGCGAGACGTGCGAGGATAAGTTCCACGAATCAATCTTTAAATGCAACCGGGAACGCATGTGAAGATGCGGGACTAACCGTACAATCGGGTCACTATCAAAATGCCTATTGTTCAAATAGGAGAATGTCCATGTTATTCCGGACCCTGGATTGTTTACTGTCGGGCTCAAGAACTGACAGTGTTACGTTCCCCTCAAACCTCAAAGCTTCGTCACCAACTCTCGTTCGAGATTTCGATAGTGTCGTGATATGGAACGTGGGAACGCAGTCCTCCTCTGCAGGTAACCGTTGGGGGAAACAGTTCGTTGGGCGTAGCACCTAATCCTCACAATACATATGGCTGGGAGGCTAGTGAACACTCGAAGCGGTGACCCGGCCGGAAGTCCGACCTGCCCGGCGATAACTCCACTCCAGTCCGGGACGGAGCGCTTCCGAGGAGAAGGTGGATGAAATTGGAAGAGTCAAAATCCCGGATCTAACGGGTATAAACACACTGTGCTTTGCCCTGCCACTCATACATCTTCCTAAACTTCCAGCCAATACCAGGGCCCGGTCCAAGAGCCGAAGAACCGTTGTGGCGGGTTTTGAGTTTCTGATCGTTGCACGACACCTTGCATACACAGTGTGACCAACTACTTGCTCAGGGACAGCATAGCACGTGGAAGAAAGGGCGTCGTTTGGATACAAATCAACTGATGGATGGGAAGTGTCTCTTCCCACTTCCGAACTGCCGGTTGTATGTGCACTTCACCGCTTGCTAGTTTTCTCGACTGTACGGATGTCGAGCTTTCCGATGGGGAACTCCGTTGCAAAAGGAAGTTGAATTGGCGCTAGCACATCATGAATGGGATGCGTCTCCAAGCTGGACTCTGGTTTGGAGGAAGGCCTGGAGAAAGACAAGCTAGTCGGACATCATCGTGGACTTACTTTCCGTGATTGTGAACTACCTAAATCCCCAAGCGAAACTCGAATCGTGAACTGCAACAGAAGCACAGAGAATCTCACTCACAACACTGCAGTTGCAAAGGACAAAGCAGCAAAACAGATATCGTCAAGATGCATCATGTTGACGACGTTGCATCGTAGTAACCCTCCTCACAATCACCACATAAGTACTATTCCAGCCTTCCATCTTCAACAACAACAACCAAGGCAAGATGGCCGAGCGGTCTAAGGCGCTGTGTTCAGGTTCTTCCGAGTATCGCAGTCCGAAAGGGCGTGGGTTCGAATCCCACTCTTGTCACTCAAATTCTTCTTTTGCTTTTTGCCCTTAATTCTTTTCGTCTGTTATTACTACCTGTTTCTTGATTGCGTGTTGGAGTGGTTTGTTTGTGTGGTCATTGGAGGGGAGGTGGTTGAGTTGGTAGATGGTTGACTTTTTGTTTGTGGAAGAGACTTGTCAAGTACGAACGATCCTTCCCATTTTTGCGTGTAAACACGATGTTCCACAATAATTTGCTTGTAGCTTCTTTTACGATTCTCTTTTCCTTTGCTATCATGTCAGTCTTCTTTAAGTTTCCTTCAAGCCGCCAGCAGCCCAAAACTCAGATGGCCACCATCCAGCAGCGATCACCTCCTTTCAGTCCCCTTCATCCCAACTAAAAAATACCAGCCAAAACACCTCGATTACCTCCTTCCGACTTCCAACCTCCTCCTTCCCTTCTTCGAACTTCACCCAGACCCACAAAACGTCATACTCCTAGGCGATATCTCCTCCAAAGCCGGCCTGGACGCTGTACCACCGCACCCACCGCTACCGTTCTGCCGGCTAGACCCGACCCAGTCAACTTTCGAAAAGTTGGGCTGACCACCTGGCCCCAGAATAGGTGATTCTTCCACCTCCACCACCTTCGGCTTTATTATTATCTTGATTTTCTTTAGTGGTGAAGCAGCGCTCTCTGTTGAACTTGGTAGTTGTAGGTGTGGAAGGGAGGGAGTGCCGGTGGGTGATGAGGACTCGGAAGAGGTGCTGACGCTGTCGGCTTTGCGTTTGAGTTCCATTTTGGCCTTTTTAGTGGGTTTGGGTTGATAGTTGTTGGAGCGGGCCGAGATGGTTTGAGGAGGTGTGGTGATGGTTGGTGATGGTATGTTTCTGGGAGTTGGAAGATCGTGGATGAAGTCTTCGGGGTGTGTGGTGTTAAGGGTATTACAACAGGATAATATGTCGAAAGATTGAGAACTTGACCGGCAAGTTGCTGTAGTATGTTGAATGGAAAGATCGAAAGAGAGATTGAACGTATTGTTGAAGGATGCTGATCGGTTATTCTGGGAAGGTTCGCGCTGGTTAGCTTGGTATAAATGTGTAGCCTCAAACGATGCTGAACTTGTCGTTCATTTTGATGTTGACATGCGAGACATCCCTGATGCACATCACTTGAGCCCCATGGAGAACCGTGATACTGTACCCTCTTTGTCCTAACACAAGGCCTTTGAGTCCTCTGAAGCTCTCCCACTCACTCTCTTGTCGGATGGGGCTGAGACAAAGGAATGCTGAACAAAGGTAGCTCACCTGAAACATTCCCAAATGCTCCGTCACTTCTGTGTCTCTGTCTTGGATTCCACGTGAGATGATGATGTCTCAGACAATGTCGTATCTGACACTTTTAGGGGAGATCTGATATTGGTCGGTTAATTTACCGTTGGCGACTTGCAGTCAGCCCTCTCACCATGGCTGCAGAACTGTACCCCCCCAATTTGATGTCCCTGTGATACATCAGCTATCTTATAGGTATTTGGGCCACTTGTATTTGTGAATTGATGACGGCCGCTTGGTTCTATTTCCTACCAACCACAGCTCATCCCGCCATCTACTGCGGAGAAACGGCAGAGTGACAACGTGTCGAAGCGGGTCCATGAATGTTGGCGATCATCCTAGGACCTAGACCTCCCCCCTTTCTTTTCACGCCTCAACACTGTTAATCAAATAMATCAATACTCTTCACCAACTCAACCCTCCTCACCACCTAACCACATCAAAACATCGTCCAACTCACACCAACTCAAAACATCATGACCGAACCAACCCCCTCCCTCCCCACCTCCATGCAAGCCCTCCGCATAACCTCCTTCGGCGCCCCTACACTCTAACCACCATCCCCGTCCCCTCCCCCTCCACCCTCCGGCCTCACGACCTTCTCGTCAAAGTCGCCGTCGCCTCCCACTGCCACACTGACACCATCATCCGCCTGGGCGCCGTGCCCAGCATCCCGCTCCCTCTTACCGGGTCGCATGAGGGATCCGGCACCGTGGTAGCCGTCGGCTCCTCTGTCGCGACTGATGGCTCGTTCAAACCGGGGGACCGCGTCATGTGCGGTATCCCTCTAGGTCTTTGTGGGTCGTGCGGGGATTGCACTGCTAACGGTAATGGGAGTGAGAAAGGAGGGGAGCATTACAAACATTACTGTGCGCATATCGATGGGCACATCGGGATTCAGGTGGACGGGGTGTTTGCGGAGTACGCGGTTGTCGATAGCCGGACGAGCACGGTCATCCCGGAGGAAGTCTCGTTGTTGGCGGCGGCGCCGCTGGGGTGCGCGGGCAGGACGGCGTGGAGGGCGGTTAAGGAG
>RANY01000259.1:0-39799 GCA_009805235.1 Neurospora pannonica FGSC 7221
GGTGTGCGGGCCCGTGAGCAGAGCGCTGTCGGCGATGGTGCAGGACGAGGAGAATTGCACGGGGGGCTTGGGGCCGGATTGGGACACGGCGGGCAGGATGGAGTGGCGTTTGTGGTGCCCGTGGGCGGAGCTGGGGGCGGGGGAGGGGGTTGCTGATGACATTGTTGTTGTTATTGTTGTTTATGGTGGGTTTTAGGAGAACCTTGGTGACTGAGGCGTTGTCGCGGTGGGTATTTGTTGTCTTGTAAACAAGATCTTGTCTCGAACTTTGGCGGTCGGTCTGTTCGGTCGGTATTGGTCGCTCGATCGGGCGGGGATCTAGATCGCGGGTGACCGATGCCCTGGGTGGAAGCTTTGGAAGCTTGAAAGCTCGGGCGCTATCGTCAACTTTATGGAGTTGATGGAGATGAAGATGGAGGTCGTGGGTTCGGTGGGCGGGGATTTGCTAGTCATGCATGCTTGACGTTTGCAAAGGGCATCCCTGACTCGCGGATGATGGATCTGTTGGATCTGAGGTCTTTAAATTCTCGGGGACCTTTCCCAATCTTCCACTCTTTCCAAGTTTCAACCTGGACAACACGCGCCGTTGCATGCGCACCTTGGGACGAAAGAAGAGGGCATCTTGACGCAGGAACAAAGCGCAAGATGTAAGGAGGTGAGACGAGATGGCCCAGCCAATCGGCCACAGCTTCCGACTTGCAGCCTTGGGACCGAGGGGCACTCTGCAGTGCATTGGCACCGTGACCTCGCTCACCTCGGAGCACCAAGAAGCTCCCGCCACAGGCCCAAGCGCCACACCTGAGCCTACAGTAACGGGCCAATCAGGATGGCGCAAGAACCGGTTACGTCCATGAAGTTGAAGGCCACCAGCCCCATGGGGACGGGAACAAGTGGGAAAGTGGAATAACCTCACCCACTCCTCTCGAGTCCCCATCCCCGACGACGACCCCCAGAGTCCCCTCCCGCTCCCGGCCTCCATAGGCATACTCCACACTGCTCTGTGTCCGGAGCAGATACGACTTCCATCATGCTTTCACGTACCGCGGCGCCCACCAAGGCGTCGGCCAGGACCCTCTCGCGCGCCGCCGTCGAGCAATGCCGAACCTTTGCGACCGTCCAAGATGGCTCTGCCAATCCCGTACGCCACTACGGCGGTCTTAAGGACCAGGATCGCATCTTCCAGAATCTCTACGGCCGTTACCCGCCCGACCTGAAGCATGCGAAGAAGATGGGCGACTGGCACAAGACCAAGGAGATTCTCCTCAAGGGTCACGACTGGATCATTGGCGAGGTCAAGGCTTCTGGTCTTAGAGGCCGTGGTGGAGCTGGTTTCCCCTCGGGACTCAAATGGGTGTGTTCGCAAAATGGGCTTCTAGAAAATAAAACCAATTGGCATGCTTACTGACTGTTTTTCTCTCGCATGCCAGTCTTTCATGAATTTCAAGGACTGGGACAAGGACAACAAGCCCCGTTATCTGGTCGTCAACGCCGATGAGGGTGAGCCGGGTACCTGCAAGGACCGCGAGATCATGCGCAAGGATCCCCACAAGCTTGTCGAGGGCTGCTTGGTCGCCGGCCGTGCCATGAATGCTACCGCTGCCTACATCTACATCCGTGGCGAGTTCATCCAGGAGGCTGCCGTTCTACAGAACGCTATCAACGAGGCGTATGCTGATGGGCTTATCGGAAAGAACGCCTGCGGCTCTGGCTACGATTTCGATGTCTACATCCACCGCGGTGCCGGTGCCTACGTTTGCGGCGAGGAGACCAGCTTGATCGAGTCTCTCGAGGGCAAGCCCGGAAAGCCCCGTCTCAAGCCTCCTTTCCCCGCTGCCGTCGGTCTGTTCGGTTGCCCTTCGACTGTCGCCAACGTCGAGACTATTGCTGTCGCTCCCACTATCTGCCGCCGCGGTGGCAGCTGGTTTGCTAGCTTCGGCCGTGAGCGCAACCAGGGTACCAAGCTTTACTGCATCAGCGGCCACGTCAACAACCCGTGCACTGTCGAGGAGGAGATGAGCATTCCGATGCGTGAGCTTATCGACAAGCACTGCGGTGGTGTCCGCGGTGGTTGGGATAACCTTTTGGCCGTCATTCCCGGTGGATCCTCGACGCCTATCCTGCCCAAGCACATCTGCGATGACCAGTTGATGGATTTCGATGCGCTCAAGGACAGCCAGTCCGGTCTGGGTACTGCCGCCCTTATCGTCATGGACAAGAGCACCGATGTCGTCCGCGCCATTTCCCGACTAAGCCACTTCTACCGCCACGAATCCTGCGGCCAGTGCACACCTTGCCGTGAAGGCAGCAAGTGGACCGAGCAGATCATGAAGCGTTTCGAGAAGGGTCAGGGACGTGAGAGGGAGATTGATATGCTCCAGGAGTTGACTAAGCAGGTTGAAGGTCACACTATTTGCGGTAAGTCTTTACGGGTTGTTCCATGACTGTTGTTGATTAGTACTGACGATGATATGTCCAGCTCTTGGCGAAGCCTTTGCCTGGCCCATTCAAGGCCTCATTCGCCACTTCCGGCCCGAACTGGAGGCCCGTATGCAGAAGTTCGCTCAGGAGAACGGTGGTGAGGCTCTTGCCGGTGGCTGGCCACACAATGCCAGACAGCAGGGCAAGCTTGTCTCCCCCGGCATGTAAGGGGTGACACGACAACGACAACAGTGGTTGCTGCATGGCTATCAGGTGAATAATGAACAACAGGATGGAGGCCAAAAAAGTGCGTTCCCAGTACGCAAAGAGCCTGCTTTGTTATAAGCCCTAACATAGAGAAAACCGGTCGCTTCTAATGCGTGTCTGTATTGTACGTTTGCGCATAAAAGCCATGCCGTAGAAGCTCTTAGACTGCCCCGATTGGGCTTATGTTATTGTACTTATTTTGGCATTTATGTCTTGCAGATTTGGCGTGCTTTTAACAAGGGGGCATTGGATTTGGATGAGACACAAAGTTATGAGGCGAGATACCAGATGGATGTCGTCGACGACCCCGTCAGATCGCATGTGTTGTTGTTTTGGTGATGATGGTTCTCATTCCGCTATGGAACCATTGACAATTCAGGCCCCAGAACCGATCAAGCGATCATCCCAGCAACCTCCACTTTATGTCCGGGGAACAGTTCAGGGTATTCCCGCGCGGAGTTTCCACTCGTTCACAGCCGAGAACAGCCTTTTTCTGGGGACCCTGATGACCTGTCAAAATTCCCAGGGCTTCATGTCTGCCCAATAAACACCTCCCAAGACACCCAAACCACAGCTTCACAGCCTTCTTTTGCCCCTCTGTTTTTCCTTATTTAGGTTCATAAAAGAGTGTGTTAACAGTCACGCCGATGGGTCATGTTTTGGCTGTTTAAATCAACTTTTGGTTCACATATAACAGGCCTTCTTCTGAAGATCCTCTGAGCCGAAAACCTCGTAAGAATCTTTACCGCTTTTTTGGGATATCATTCACTCTCAAAACCTCACAACGACCTTCACCATCAGACCACAACTTTTTGAGAACCCCAACAAACTTCAACCACTCCCCATCCACCACGCACCTGAACACAAACACAAAACACACAAAAACCCACCCTCACACCACTAAATGCCCCCAGGAGGCTTCTCCCACCAACGCTCCCAATCCACCTCCTCCCTCCCTCCCCCATCCTCCTCCGCCTCCGTCGCCGGCTCCTCCTTCGGCATCCACGCCCGCCACGCATCCACCTCGCTCGCCCGCGGGCCCGGCGCGCACATCACCCGTCCCACGGGGATCCCCAGCTTCAGGGGTTACTATTATTATTACTCGCTGTCGCTGAGGACGGGATCGAATCAGGACGTGGGAGGATTGTTGGCTGGTCCGTTGCTGGGTGGTCGGCAACAAGCGGATAGGGACGCGAAGGAGAAGGAGAAGAAGAAGAAGAGGGGGGGTCAGCAGGGAGGGGGGAAGGGAGGAGGAGGAGGACAGGGAGGAGGAGGAGGAGCTGGTGGTGGTGGGAAGGGGATTGGGTCTTGAGTGTGTTGTGGTGTTGTTGAAGTGTGTTTGTGAGTTTGAATACGCATACGCATACATTGAGTTTTGAGGTTCGTTTGAGTGAAAAGGCTCAGATGACTCACAACATGAACGCTATGATGGACAAAAGGGGGACGACTACGGCTGCGGCTGATGGGAAGAAGGTTGTGGTGGTTGAGCGGATGAAGGTGAAAAAGCGAAGCAACTTTGAGACTCTCATTAAGTTTGGGACGGATGCCTGTAAGTTTATTCCCTCCCCTCCTTCACCCTCCAGCACCTTCGAGAGCGCTTGATGCCCTCCTCCGCCGCTCTTCGACTTCAAACGACAACCCAGTCTTACTAACACCCCTCTCAGCCGGCCTCGAACGCACCTTCCGCCTCTTCCAAGCCCTCGCCCAATGTATCGCCCACATCCCCTCCATCCGCTCCATCTTCATCTTCCTTCTCTACGCCCTCCACCAGGTCCTGCGCGCCTCCCTCTTTTTGAGCACGTCCAACCTATCTCCACCCCTAAAAGAACTCTTCCCCCCGTCAACCGAAGCAGAAGCCCAAATCATCACCACCGCCCTAGGCGTCCGCTCAAAACTAGCCCAAGGCCGCCGCTTCTTCCGACTCTTCCGCTTCTTGGAGTCTTTCCATTCTGCAACGACTCTTTACTACCAGACAAGCAGCGATAGGGACGTAGAGGCTTGGCTGGATATCATGTCCAAGAGTTTCAACGGGATGTACCTCCTCTTCGAGACGCTGGGGTTCTTCGCGGCGCTGGGCGTGCCGGGGTTGGATCCTTGGGGAGCGGAGGTTAACAGATTTTTGCATGTGGAGGGGCAAAGGTTTTGGTTGTTTGCGCTTGTTTGCGGGGTGGTTGGGGGTGTGGTTAAGTTGATGGGTGATGATCTGGTGGAGGATGGGGCTGTGTTGGATGATGGTGCTGGTGGTGCTGCCAGTGTCATTTCTGAGAAGGAGGAGGATGATGATGAACATGGTAACCAACTAAAGGAGGAAGAGCGCCAGCGCGCTGCGTTGGGGCAGAAAGCTGAAAAGGAGCAGAGGATTGTGATTCGGAAGGATCGCCGCATGCGGATCAAGCGCAGGATTGTGGCTGATCTGCTTGATCTTGCTCAGCCGGGTGTTGTTGTTGGGTGGTTTCCGGACTGGCCGGGAATGATTGGAGTTATGATGGTTGGAAGTACGTGGCTTACTGGGGTAGAGGTCTGGGAGAAGTGCGCGCGATGAATAAGTGATGATGAAGAGTGCTTGTGGTTCTGGCTCATAACTGGGGGAAAGGTGCGACTGTGGGCTTTTAGATAGATGCAAGATCTTGGATGAAATACACTCGTATAAGGTTGTCCGAAGAGAAATACGGTAACAAGCATGTGATGTCGTGAGCCAATTTAAGGGGTTATATTTGCGTATATCTTTTCTTTTCATTCTTGAGCTAGATTTATTGTATCTCGTCCCCGGCCTGGCCAGCAGACTACAATATATAACAGCTTCTGTTCATCACCCGTAAAGCTACTAACTCGCAACCCTGTACCCCCTCACCACTGCTCCAACGTTTCAAGATCCAGGAAGTGTCAGCGGAAGACATAACCATTTACCGTATGTATAGAGGCGTATAATCAAGCGGCGATGGACATCGGAGGATTCGCTGTCTCGGCATCACCGGGGAGTTGAATGTAACGATCCTTTCGCACAGGTCCGTCACTGTGGTATGCAACTTCGATAGTAGTTCTCCGGCCAAGCGGCTTAATCTGGTTGAGGATGACGGCGAGAAGCTGGAAACCTCTGTAGAGAGCAACATATCAGTACTACACACAAGTGGTTCTCGGATTATTTTGGGGATGGTAACATACCCAACGACATATCCAATAATGAGGGGAGCCTCCCACTTAAAGTAGTACCAGTTCCACCGAGCAGTGTGGAATGCGCACTCTAGATGATTGTCAGTCCCACGTCAGTATGTAATCCGTTTCTGTTGACCTGTTCATCGACTCAATTGCCGTCAGCATCCCATGGGATGGGGAGACTTACTCGTAAAAACAATCAACGTAATACCAAAGTACAACTCAATAAATACTCCAAACAACCTTCCCAGAAGGCTCCTCACCCTCCTCGTCTCCTTATCACAATTCTTGCCGCCAAAACCACCAAACTCCTTACCACGAAGGACACAAAACCAGTCTCCAACCGCCAGCGAGACCCTAGGAATCCTGAAGTTAAGACCACGACCACTGGCGGGCCGGTTCTCCCGCACCAACTTAAAGATAAAGCACCCGTTTGTGATCAACATGAAGACTAGCTCGATGAACATAAGGACCACAAACCGGTTGCTGCTAAGCTCTCCAGCGACGGCCCAGGTGATGATGTCGGCGAGGGTCAGACCGAAGAGGATGAGGCGGGTGAGCATCACCATGGAGGCACTGATTCCGAACTTTTTGGTGGGTTCGTTGTTGTCGTTGCTGGAGCTGTCATCGTCGCTATCGGAGTCGTCGACGGCGAGATAGTCCTCGGTTTCTGAGGGGGGAGAGGATGGAGAGGGGTCGAGGAAGAGAGAGGCGTTGAGACCTGGCCCTCCTTTGGGGGGGGTTGTGCTGGTTGGGTCGAGCAGAGGGGAGGAGGGGGAGGTTTCGCCCATGTTGGTAAAATCCAGCGACTGATTTATGAGAAAGGGAAGTCAAAGGCGGCAATAGGTAATGTCAAGATTGATGCGCTCAGTAAGAATTTGGAGAAGTAGCCATCATCAAACGAAGTCGGTACTTCTCATTTATAGCTCCCCAACTTCTACCAGGTGTTGAACCTCACATATCCATTCTGTAAGGGTTTCATAGGACAGCTACTGCGGGGCCATCATCGTCGTGACGCGTCCGTTACCAGCGATACGAAAAGAGCACCCTTTCCCTCCACACATGGCCTTGAAAACCAGAGGAGAACGAGGGCCAAAGGATGCATGTTGGCGGCCGCTTTCCCTTGGCAATGAATGGTCTGCACCCGTCAGCGGTCCTGTGGCCAAGGGGCACACCCATAGCTCTGTATGTATAATGTCTTGACGTTGAAACACTCTAGGTTGGAAATCCAAGTGGGAGAGCAAATGGGAGTCGAGCTTATTCGTCTGCCTAATGGACCAACAGTCCAACCCCCTTCGCTGGACGATTCGAAGAGTGAGCCGTTGAGTTGGTGGCAATAAGGGCCGAACAGAACCCGAGTCGAATGACTTTCCGGTTTGATGGCTTCCCACTCGTTGTCTTTTTAAGTGCTATCATAATCCTCCTACGATCAAATATCGACTGCTGGATGATGAGTCTTCAAGAAGTGTTGGGTTGTGAGAAGGGTCAGCATCGACTAACACTAGCAGTTTATGAAAGTCAGTGTGACTATTCATGTAAGAACAGAAGCTTTGACCTTGCCCGGTCTCTGAGATGGCGCAGCAAGGATACCCCGCCTTGCAACTGTCCGACAGCTGCAGCAAGAAACATAGGACGAGGTACCCGAATGCAAGGGCATCAGGAAGGCCGAAGGGCGGAGAAATGCGGCAGAACCCCAAAATAGAAGGCGGTCTGGCCCAATTCAGCCAAGCCCCGTAAATTTTTGCCAGTCGTCCGTCGCGGGGCCCATTGAATTTCGAATTCCACAGTCGATCCTCGCCCAGCGCGCCCGCGTCCTTTGTCCAGAACCGATTTTTGTTCGAGTCGCAGAGGATCCTTCTGGCCCGTATTTTTGTATTCTCACCTCCATGTCCGCCCCGCCTTCCTGGCTTTTCTCCAACAACACTACCTCCTCGTCGACCGCCCCTGCCTCAGCAGCCTCTACCGAACAAAAAACCAAAATGGCCGGCACCAAGAAGGTCGTTAAGAAGTCGGGCGACAAGAAGAAGGCTGCCGCCCAGCCTTCCGCCCAGCTCCTCGCCGCCGTCGAGAAATTCCTCACCGACAACAACTTTGCCGACGCCGCCATCGAGTTCACTAAGCAGATCACCAAGAACGGCTGGGAGAAGAAGTCCTCCGACGCTTCCCTCGCCTCCATTTTCCAGACCTGGGAGGCCAAGCCCAAGCAGGCTGGTAGCACCAGCGGCGATGATAGCGACAGCGATGACGAGAGTAGCAGCTCTAGCGAGTCCGAGTCTTCGGACAGCGATAGCGATAGTGATAGCGAAGACGAAAAGATGAAGGAGGCCCCCGCCAAGAAGGCCGAGTCTTCGAGCTCTAGCAGCAGCAGCGACTCTTCTAGCGACAGCTCTAGCGACTCCAGCTCCAGCGAAGATGAGGCTAAGAAGACCAAGGCCGCCGCCCCCGCCGCCAACCCTCTCAAGCGCAAGGCCGAGTCCAGCTCCGAGAGCTCCTCCTCTTCGTCCGATTCTTCCTCCAGCGATTCTTCCAGCTCTGAGGACGAGGCCCCCAAGGCCAAGAAGCAGAAGGTCGCCGAGTCTTCTTCCTCCTCTTCCGAGCCTTCGTCTGATTCTTCCTCCGACTCGTCTTCCTCCTCCGAATCCGAAGACGACAAGAAGAAGCCCATCGCCAAGGCCGCTTCTCCTAAGAAGGCTGTTTCTCCCAAGAAGGCCGCTGCCACCAAGAAGGAGGAGTCTTCTGACTCGTCCTCTTCCGATTCTAGCTCCGACTCTTCGTCTTCTGATTCTTCTTCCGATTCCTCCTCTGATTCGGATTCGAGCTCCTCCAGCGACTCCGACTCCTCATCTGATTCCAACTCCAGCTCGGACTCCGACTCTGACTCTTCTGAGTCTGAGGCCGAGAAAAAGGAGGTCAAGAAGGAAGTCAAGAAGGCTGCCAAGTCCGACAGCTCCTCCAGCGATTCTTCGTCCGACTCCGATTCTTCCGACTCCGAGGACGAGAAGAAGACCGACAACAAGAAGGCCGCCTCCACTAACGGTTCCGACTCCTCTGCTACCATCAAGGCTTCCACCGAGTCTACTCCCGTTCCTGACAACGCGGAGAAGACCAACAACCGCGGCAAGGCCAACGGCCTCCCACCCAAGAAGGAGATCCAGCCCTTCTCTCGCGTGCGCAAGGACGTCGTAGTTGACCCGCGTCTCGCTTCCAACGCTTTCGCCGGTCACGAGTGGGGCCAGAAGGCGCACGAGGATCTGATCGTCACCAGAGGCAAGGGCTTCACCAAGGAGAAGAACAAGAAGAAGAGGGGCAGCTACCGGGGCGGACGCATCGACACCTTCGCCGTCGGTGGCATCAAGTTCGATGACTAAACGGTCATTGTTAGACCTGTTCTGTCCTGTCCTCTTTTTTTGCTAAACTCGGTTCCGTTCTCTCTGGTATAACAAAAGCTCTGCTTCCTCTTTCCGACCGGCCAAAGTCTTCTCTCTCTGTGCTTTTTGTTTGCATTTGCGATATACCATTTTTTCTCTTTTCTATCTTGATGCATCGTCTGGGGGGTTGCGTGCATCTTTCTTTACGTGGCCAGAGGACCAGAAGTCTTCATATACTCGATATGTAAGAAATAGTTGGCGACGGACGGGTGACTGGCTATAATCGTCGTCGCCGTTACCATCTCCTTCATGTGTAT
The DNA here is from genome assembly GCA_009805235.1 of Neurospora pannonica FGSC 7221. Taxonomy (NCBI): domain Eukaryota; kingdom Fungi; phylum Ascomycota; class Sordariomycetes; order Sordariales; family Sordariaceae; genus Neurospora; species Neurospora pannonica. The sequence continues at coordinate 9,524 of RANY01000259.1, forward strand.
AGACTAGAACTAGGACAGCTTGGTTTGTACTTACGTGGATTTCGATTTCGATGCGTGGGTACCAAGTTATCAAAACCATACATAACGAGCTTACATCAACCCTACTTACATGGTGTCTGTGTTTCGTTTCGGCTGCCGGTTATGGCCGTGTCGTGAACCCACAATCAGAGTAGCGTTTGCTTTGGTGTTTCCATGCTGGTCGTGACCGCCTTGTGAGCTTGAGTTAGTGAGCCATGGTGAGCCGGTGACGTCCATGGCATGTCATACCCATTGACGGAGGAGGCTCCCTGTGGCCTGTGACCTGGATTTTTCCATCGCTATCAGTATCACCAACGGTCAAGAGCCAAACCAACCCGCTTGCGTTCGGCATACTGTACACAGTATGACGTCCGGAATGGTGAAAGGTCTGGAGCTAGGGTGGCTTGGCCGACACGTTCTCTTGTCTCCTTCTTTGACCGTTCGCGAAATACGATGAGATGACAAGCAGATAGATCTTCTACTTCGCGCGGCAGTTATCAAGGCGGCTCGTTAGGCTATCGGACTATGGCACGTTGGTGGTTATACTGGTTTTCTTTTTGTTGGTGTTGATAGTACCGGTAGCCCTGCACATGGCTGAGTAGGTACCGTTGGTGTTCCAAAGAGCCGGAAGCAGTCAACCCCCAGACTAACGAGCGGGTCGTTAGGGCTGAGGCAAACCGGCACAGCCTCGGATGGACAATGGTTGGTTGGCTGCGCAACGCATTTCCGTCATCCTGTGAATGGAGAAAGAGGCTGACGGACTTTATCAACCTGAGGCAGTTGGAAAGGCTTTCCCTTGATCGATCGATGCATCTGGTTCTGGGCTTTGCGTGTTGACACACATCTATTGCCGGGCTTTGTGTGTTGGCACACGTGAATGAAGGCGCGTTTGCCCTTTCACATGTTGGACCGAACGATGACAAGGGAAAGATACCGGTAGTCAAACACCCCGGTCGGTCCGGAAGGGTACAAGCCTGTGTGATCAATCCAAATTGGAATTTTCAGATCGCAAGTTTTCCAACCTGTTCCAACAGGCATTTTTGAAGAGTTTCGTGAAAGGGATATCTCACCGGATCCGGTATTAAGATGCTGCTTACTAGATGACTAGTGCAGGTCCGCCAGCCGGAGATTGTATACTTTGGTGACTGGGTGTCGGGAGCTTCGATGAGAAAGCGGATTCAGGAGATAATCGGCGTTTTTGTTCCTTAACTCCTCTCATTCATTCGATGTTTGGAGCAGCTAGACGGTGAGATGCTCAAGCCAGATTGCTGCTATGTCTGATTGCTGGTACGTCATACCAAGTTGGTGGAAGCCCGCTCGCTGAGTCAGGGCACTTCTGCTTTCTGTCATCTTATGGCTTGGTATTCCGCTCTGAGTAAGTACGGGCCATCGGTGCATCGTGGATGATCTCAAATGTCCGGCGGCCGGCCCCCCCCGGTAGGTATACGGTGAGCTTAAAGACGTTTGGATTTTGAAGCTTCCCGATGATTCACTGATTGCGTATGACACTCTTATGAAGCTCGTGCGGCCGGATGCTTCTAACATCAGCTGATGATGTGCTACCTGGAGGGCTATCACCGGATGATGTTTCGAGCAAGTGGACAACAATCGAGGTGGAACATGGTCACGGGCTGTTGGTCTTGCTTGCGACTGTGTTGTGGCGGCGTCTCATGTCGACCAACAGAGTCGGTTGGTTGAACCGTGGGACAATAAGGGATGGATTACCCCCTCAAAGAAAGAATAGCGGACGGCGTAAGTCATTGTCAACCGGAATGGGGTTGAATAATTATAACAACGGCAAGCTCGTGTGGTGGACGGAGGTGTTGAAGTTGGAGTTGGCCTTTGGACTTGGTCTTTGGGGGATTGTTCCCGTCATGTATTAGAGGTACCAAGGTACGTACTCCATTGAGTTGGATCGTGCACAAACCAGTAAACGCTTAGGCCTGTGTACTAAGATTCCACACCCAGCTCTGGCTACGATCCCTTGCGATTGGACAACCTCACAACCGCTTAGAGAAATCAAAGAGGCGCAGCGACGGGATTGCAACACAACTTTTCCTACCAGGTGAAAAGGGAGATGGCCGGGCGCATGACTAGGCGAGTAGGTGTCTTAAGCTATGAGGGCACCGTGACAGCTGTTTATCGGAAGGCACACAGGCTCGTGGCATCCTAAAAAGGGCATTCCTAGCAGAAGGCGCGAAGTGAGGATGTGTAGTTTCTGAGGGGCTCCTACCCTTGGCTGCCGCTGCGTCGTCTGCCTGTGCCTTACAGCCCTGCACATTCAGTTCATCTGAACATCCACTGACCTCAATTTGGCCTCTGAAACTATCATTAAGGTACTCTTACAAACCGCTCCACGCCGCTCCACGCTTTTGATCCCTTTGTTCCAAGGAGCTACTCCTTGTTTGGCGCGACCGAGCTCATCCAACGATGCCGACTCGTCCAAGGTCGTCATAGGCTAGGAGCGTTTTATTGACGCCCGTTCTCTCAACCAAGTTTGGACCGCCCTTTCTTTGCGCGATCTGTCGAGCAATCACTTTATCTACTTGAAAGGAAGATTGCCAACGACGGTCTCTCTTTATCATCTCAACTAAACCGCTTGCCGGATGCGTAAAGGGAGGGCGAGAGGGAGCCGTTGCGTCGAAGCAAACCCGCATGTAAAGGCCATAAAGTCCTGTCAGTGCTCCCACGAGATGTGTGGCATGGCACGGAAAACAGATCCGAGTTCCCCTCGTCCTCTAACCAAGCTACGAAGGATCTTTTCGTTTACTCAGTCAGGCAACCCATCAGCCCTACCTATATCAAACCAGATGGCTTCAGGCGACAAAAAGCCCCGGCAGCCTCCTCCCGGGGCGTATGATTTGGTTAAATCATTCAATGAAGTGATTTCAGCGAGGGACAAGGGCAAGTTCGAAACCATCAGTTCCCAAGAAGAAGACATCACGCCCACCAACCCGAAGGCGTTAAGCGAAAAATCAGAGGCCAAATTCAACACGCTTCCGTATTCAAATGAGAGGAAGCCATTCGAAGGTGTCACAAAGGAACACTTCCAGAAGCATGAGGAGGTCAAAAGGCGCGAGAAGGCACTTGGGTTCGACCACCATTGCACAAGGGAGGCGGAAGAATGGGAGGTGGAGGCAAACGCGGTGATCCAAGAACTCAAGAAGCTAGACGTCATCGATGTCTACGACAAAGAGGCCAGAATCGAGGGGTATGCTGGACAGAAACACAAGCGCGTCCCTGGGGATCGTTTTCTACTCAATGCCCCAATCATTGAGAAAACGAGACTCTACCGGGCCATCCAGAAGATGCCCAAAGGCGCCCACCTTCACATACATTTCAACGCCAATTTGCTCCCTGAAGTGTTACTCAACATTGCGAAAGAGCAAGAGCACATGTACATCATGAGCGACATACCTCTGATTAGCAAGGAGGCCTTTGAGCGATGCCATTTGAAGTTTAGCATTCTCAGCAAGAATAACTTCGGTACAACTTGGCCGAAGCCACGGTGGGATCTCTTTACACGAGATGAGGTTGCTGTCTCAGATGTCAATGGAGCTAAGGAGGAGGATGAAAATGAGTCTGGCCAACCGAAACACATCATGCTTTACAAAGAATTCCGGGACGAATTTGTGATGAAGTACGAAACGGCTTATGCAGGCGACGACACATCTCTGTCAGAAGTGGTATCTAAGGAAGATCCCGTCAATGAATATCTGACACGCAAAATCGTGTTTCAGGCGGATGAGGCTTACAGTCCTCATCAAACGGCCAAGGGGTAGGTTCTACGTGGACTCTTGTTTCGTGCCAGTCGCAAAGCTAATATCGTCTACAGTGCCTGGCAGAGGTTCAATGCTCATACACAGATGATGAAAGGGCTTTTCAATTACGAGGCAGCATACAAGGAGTACACGCTGAAGTGCTTGGAGGAGTTCGTGAACGACAACATCCAATACGCCGAGATTCGCCCCAACTTCATGGAAAACAACCAGGTTTGGCATGACGATGGCGAAGGCAGGATTGACAACGAAGGAATAATGGACCTCATCATTGGCGTGTATGAGAACTTCCAGAAGGCTCACGGGAAAAAAATCTTCAAGGGGCTCAAAATCATCTACTGCACACCACGGTCTTTCAAACCCGACCAGGTCAAATTTGCCCTGGACCAGTGTTTGAAAATGAAGCAGGAGGATAAGTATGCGAATTATATCGCCGGTATGTCGTATTCTACAGCTGCCGACACAGGGAAGCGAAGGCTAACAGAAGTCCTGTAGGATTCGATCTTGTTGGCGAGGAAGGCGCTGGCCATCCACTCAGTTACTTTATTCCGCAGTTTCTAGAGTTCAAGGCCAAATGTAAGAACGCAAACGTCGAAATTCCGTTCTTGTTCCATTGCGGCGAGACTCTGGATGTCGGCACGGAGACCGACGGCAACTTGGTGGACGCTCTTCTTCTCGGATCAAAACGTATCGGCCATGGCTTCGCGTTGGCTTGGCATCCATACGTCATGCAGCAAATGAAGAAGCAAAATGTCTGTGTCGAGGTGTGCCCCATCTCAAACGAGATCTTGGGCCTCACTCCGAGGATCAGCGGGCATACCGTTTATAACATGCTGGCAAACGATGTGCATTGCACCATTAGCACCGACAACGGGACTCTCTTCAGGTTCGTTCTTATGGAATCCAGCTTGGTGTTCAGCGTGCTAACAAACAGTCATACAGGTCTCGCTTATCTCATGACTTCTACCAAATTATGGTAGGGAAGGCAGATATGTCACTTCATGGGCTACGTCAACTGATTGAGTGGAGCATCGACCACTCCTGTATGGATGACGAGGAGAGGTACCAAACCAAGAAGACATGGGAGAAGCTATGGAAGGAATTCTGTGACCAGCTGGTGAAGGAATATCCGAGCTTGGTGCCGGAAAAGCTGAGGTGGCAGAAGCTTTAGTTTCCATGCCTCTGATTCCTTGGCGGCGAGTTATGACTGATGTTACGAAGAGATGGCCTACGATACATCAACCACTGGGATTTCAACGCTGTGTGGTGTTTGCTTTTTCATTATTTTCTTTTGAGGTTTCCTCAAATACGACGGGATGGACGCTGAGGGCGGCAGATTTAGAAAGAAGGGAACTCGAAGGTTTGTTGGCGCAATGGTCTTATGAGTCAATTCAGAAGCGGTGATTTTTCTTTCTCTTGATTTACGCGAGATCTTTGTGGTTGTTTGCACACGCTAGAGAGGCGTCTTTGATTTCCTTTCCTCATCAACCGTGATGGAAGTTCTCCTACTTCTCATTAAGAAGCACACTGGACCTTGCTTGGCCTTTAATCTATTCCCCTATAGCTTATGCTCTGTACCTTACAACCATTGCTTCTTCGATGCTTTTCCCCTGCGTATGTCAAAAAGTCCCCATCTTCAACCTCTTCGACTGGGGACCGTTATCCCCCTTCCAAAGCTCGTTAAGCAGAACGAACGGCTACCAACAGCATATACTCACAGCCTCAGTACATCAATTAAGGGCTGAGAGAGACACGACAAGGAAAGGACCATGATCTGTCACACAACACCGCATTTCTCATCTCCCAGGCGTCCAATATCAACCCACCATCCAGGACAGAAACGGAGAGCCTCGCGTGGCTTATTGAAACCACCATCTTGCCCGTCTGGGTGTCTGATTGTCGGCCGCCCCAAGACAACCCTACGAGCCTACCACTGATCCAGTGACGCCTCCTCCTTGGCAACGTTCAGCTTTTTCCCATGTCGCATTTTGACCACACACAGGCTAACAAGCCAAATTCGAATTCACAAAATGCAAGGTTCTCAGTCGATGTTCTTGAGGGAGGGAGGGGGGGAGGGGTCTCGTGCAGCCTGGCGCGTTGGATCTATACTCAAAACGATACACGCCCAGTAGGCGATCCTGGCGGTACAACCAACCAGATTGGTCGGGAATAGCGCTGTCTACGACCAAGGCTCCAAGCGGCACCCACCCACCATCCCATTTGTGATTCAGCCACTGCGTGCTGCGTCTTAACATCTCACTCAATCACTTCCCTCCATTTGTAATGAGGTTTTGCCTGCCCCGAATATGGGGGCCATTTAGGCGCTGGGACTCTCTGGGGCTCTGGGAGGCTGTGATGGTTGGGTTGTTACCGCGAGGGTTGCATTCAGCATTCAGCCCGGGTGCGGTTTTAGTTCGGGCAACAACTTCAAGGAGGCTCATGTCGCCGATCGGGGACGGGACTAGGCGACTTTCGATGCATCTTTTTTTTTCTTCTCTTTCATGCAATAAATCTGGTTTACGACTTGTTATACCCTCTTCCATACACCGCCGTGAAAGTGTGTATCGAGTTCGTCTACTTTTTATGTTTACAGCACTCTCTCTCTATCTTTCCCTAGTCAAGTTACCCTTGTCGATACATGGACGGACCGTTGAAAGGTGGGAGGCTGGTTTACCTACCTATCGCCTAGCTGGGCGCGTTGCAGCAGATTTCTACAGGCCTTCTGGTCCTTCCTAGGTGGAGACTCCACTTTGTTGGCGCTTTTACAAAGATCCTCACTTTTGAGAGCCCAAGAACGGATCTTTAAAAAGTGGTGCTGACGCCCCGTGATTTTAGACGCAGCCTGGTTTGTTGAGGGAAAACTGACTTGCTTCTCAAGGTTCAAAAAGGAGGCTGGGGACTTTGATAACCTTTGCGACTCTTTACTTTTGCGGTTGGAGCTGGTTTTTTTTGGTTTCTTCTCTTCAGACTACTACTCTTGGTATATTCCTCCACGTTTTCGAGATAGCAACACGCTCTAAAGTGTATATAACTAACGGAGCCTCAACAGGCACATACAGACTCATTATCACCCTTTATATCTATCCTCGATCGGAATACCATACCGAAGGATCGTCTTGGGTAGTCGTTCGCATCTCGATCGCATTTGAGCCTGCCAGCGACATAGCACTCCTCTACTTACCGAGGACGTCAAGCCATTGGCGACCATCAGTCTGATATACTCGAACGATTCACGATAGTCCACAAACCAAAACCTCTGGTCTACTAGACCAGTTACTTGAACATCATGCCCGACCCCGACGAGGATGGTTTCTACCACTGGTTCCCCTGGGGCAAGAACATCAATCCGGGATGGAGTTTCGATGTCATCACGCTACTGGCCATCATTGGCGAAGGCAGCGTTGCTGAATTCGCCCAAACCATCACCGCCAGCTCTCTCTGCATGCTTCCGCGCCTGATTCCCGCACCCCAGGCCCTGCTCCGTCCGCAGCGGCCCCAGCGACTGCCCGAGGYCCACGCCAARCTGGCAGGCGTCTACGGCGGTACTCTCCTCGACTCCGTCGGCTTCTTTGCCAACATTCTGCACCCACTTGACGAGTACAAGGCGTTCGACTTTAGAGTGTTCGATATCAAGCACACACATCTCCTCAAGGCCGACGTCAGCAGACTCCTGGAGAAGGAAGGCTTTCTGGGGACCGTTTTCGGTCTCCGGTGGCTTAAGAGAAAGAAGGCGAAGAAGCAGGAACAAAAGAACAGCGAGATCACATTCAACAACACAAGGGAGAACGGCGCAAATGGTTCGGGAGCCCACGAAATCAACACCGACACAACCCCGGACGCAGACGCAGACGCCGTCAGGAGGCGAAACGGCACCAACAAGCACGTCACCCTCGACGTCGACCCCGAGCACGGCGACCATCTCCCCACGCCCGGCATCAACCGCCAACCGACCATGGCCGAGCGCATCACCGACATCGTCACCGCGCCCAAGATGATGACGCCTCAGCAGGTCGCCAGCAGTCCCAACGCGCGCTACACCGTTCCCCCCGCCCTGGACTCACCCATGCACGTCATCAACGTCTTCTCCTTCCTCCTCACCGTCGCGATCCTCATCACCTCCGCCGTCTGGAACGACGGCGCGGCCGTGACCGCCATCGTGACCATCTCCGCCGCCGCCTCCGTCATGGGCTACGCCTCGTGGTGGTACCCGCTTCTAATGGCACGACAAGCCAACGCCAAGGTGCCGCCGGGAGACGTGGTCATCCGCACGCGCGAGGGCGCCTTCTTGGTAGTGAAATGCACCGAGGAAGTCGCGCGCGAGCTGTACCAGGGCACGGAAGAGTGCTGCTACGTGTCCACCAAGTACCACCGTCTGTTCATGGGCATCGCCATGGTTTTGCTCATGGTGGCCGTGGTGCTGTTGGGTAACTGCCGGTGGTCGTCCCAAGCTCTCATCGGCGGCGCTTATGTGCTGCTCAACAGCATCTACTGGGTCTGCGGCCTGCTGCCGCAGCGCTTCTTCTGGGATTTGTCAAGGTATACGATCACGGACATCACGCCCGAGGACGTCAAGAGCAACGACAAGAACGACGTGCCGCCCAATTTCACGCGCACGCTCTGGTACGCGATTCGCGAGACTAAGAAGGATGCGTGGGTTGATAGGTCTGGTGCCCTGCCCGGCACGCTTCAGTGGAAGAAGTGGCTCGAGGAGGCCCTCAGGGCGGCGAACGAGGGGAACCATGATTGGGATGCGGTGGGCAGGAAGGATGTGATCATGAGGGAGAATCCGGATGCGTATGTTAGCAGGGAGCCGTCGAATCTGGTCAAGCAGCATCAGAGTGACCACTGGCCGAATGACCCGGCGGCGCAGAAGGCGCCGTTGGATCAGGTGCAGCCGTCGCCTTATCAGCATCCTGGGGGAGCTCTGTTGTGATGGGTTTCATGATTACTGGAGTCTCTGGTCTTTCTTGGATGGCTTTTGCTTATTTTTTATTTTTTTTCTGATTTGGATATAATATACCTGGTCATGATCAACTGGCCGCTTCGAACAGGTAAGTGTTTGGTGGGCTCGAAATGGTTCTGCATGACGACTAGACGGCGACAAAAACCGGCACCTAAAGAAAGGTGTTGGAAAAGGAACAATGTGTAATGAATGAATGGATGAGAATAGGTTAACATATGTCAAACATGAACATGAAACATAACTTCAAAGTTGACTTAAACAAGGGAGGTTGGTTACCATTGTGAGCTTGTGCCTGTACCTGATCGTACAAAGCCAACCACTTTCATGTGAAAGACATGCTCCATGGTCCATATCAACATGTGATAGTATCGAACGAACCTTTCAGCTCTGCTCCAGCCTCCCATCTGGGAACTTGTCTCCGTTCTCGTTCTCTAGGCTCATGTCGACTGTCAAGATCAGACCGGACGGTATCCCGTCTCCACCTATCCCGTATTCCCGTGTGTGTATCACTGTCCTGACCTTTCGATCACCGCGGAACCATCACCGCTCTTGCTTGCGATATCAGCTTGTGAAGATTGCTCCACGATCTCCACGGCGATCAAATGGCGTCAGCACGGGTCTCCGAGAGTCTCGCCCCCCCCCGAAACCCGCCAGGCCCGCTCCGGACCCCCCGCCACTTTGACCAGGTCCGCACGATCCGTAGTCCGGTGGCCGTGAAACTTTTCAAGACTCGGCGCTTGGCGCGGTTGGTTGACGAGGCTGGTAAACGATGGCGACATCCCGGTGGAGTTTCCGGATGGTAACCGGTATGTAATCGGTAGTGGAGTCCGGGTCCTCTGCAAATCCTCTTCCGGAGTCCGGACCAGGCCGGCCGTGGGAGCACGACGGCGTCTGCCGCCGGTTTCACAATTCCAGGTTGTCAAGAATATCCATAGTTGCCCCGTGGTAGACCCGTAGTTGACCCGTGAAACGTGGTCAGGGCTCCGAGTGGCCCGAGTCCTTATCACCGTGTGCGGCATGCGGTTCCACCGGGATATCGAGATGTCAGGGCAATGCATGCATGAGCGGGCGGCATGTTGAAGGGCGGCGACATCGTGGTGATTGTAGTCTGTGCATGTTAAAAAAAAAAAAAAAATTCAACATTCTTGCCTCGCCGTAGCTGCCCTGGCGGTTTGGAACTGTGTGTTGTCTGGAATCTTGTCAAAGGTGGAAGTGACCCTTCTCAAGAGCCTTCACGCTTCAACGACCTCCAATTGGCATCGTCAGATGGGAACATCTTTGACGTGTTGCGTAAAGACATCATCAACAATTCTGTTAATCCGCTCATCCTCATGATACCGTAACATCGATTTGAAAAGGTTATTCGGATGCAGATCGATAGTTCCGTCGGTTACGGCTTGTTCGGCTGCCGGTATCACAGCTTTACGGGAGGTGAAAGTTAGAGGTATCTTTCAGCCGGCCGACAACCGAGAAGATCTTTCACGCACCGATACAATGTTTCCGGCTGTCGGTCTACGTACTGTATGTACGTACAGCACTGTAATCTTCAAATACCTCGATAGGAAAAAAAGACCAAAGGCTGCGCGGACCAACCTGCTCCATTCCCCACTCTACTCCACTGCTACTATTCCGCTTTGTTTAAGCCTATTCAACGCTATTCACATCGAGACTGTTCGCTTACTGCATTGTAAAGTGTGCCCAGCACAACGGATCTCGTTTCCAGCGTTCGCTAAGAACGAAACGCCGTTTTAGCGTATCGTAGCTGGTTAGCTGGTCTGGGTAGTATCCGTACACTACAGTGTGCCAGTGGTACGCCAAAAAGCCCAAAAAGACGTTTTTATCCGGTGGACAGTGGTGAGTCCTGTGAGTCACAATGAAACGTGGAAACCTTTCTAGGTTGCCAGCCCAGGCCGCCCTGGCCGCCAAGCTCACCCCCTCAAAAGTATCATGGCTTCCCCGCGGAGACGTGTGAGAAGAAATCTGCAATTGACTTTTGTGATTCGACGACAAAGCTTTGTTGATCTTCAAAGGCAGCGTTGCTGCGAGATTCTTGACATTACAGAAGAACAAACCAGTTTCAAATGCCGCCAGCCTTTTTATGTATGAATTCGATTGTCCGATATCGGTATCACAAGAACTCAGTCGGGTCTGGCGTCGGTGAGCTTCTTTCATTGTTGGCACATGGACCGCACAGCTCGATAAGGCTGGCCGAGGAGAAGGAGAATTCCGCACAAGAAGCAAAACGCAAAGAGAGTTATTATTCCGTGGGTATGGTATTTTCCGGTCCATCATTCCCAGCGACTGTGTTCACAGCACTGTGGGAGGAAGGAGGAGCCATGCGGGAGACTGTTGCGCAATTCTTGGGAAGTGGAGGAAAAGGGAGTCGGATTTCAGTTTCCAAACAGGAATCGGGCTTTCATCGGTACGCAAATCGGCTGCAACTTTTTTTTTTTCGGGGTCGGAGAGGAGAAGATCCCTCATGCGGACCGGCATACCGATGATAGCATCCTTTCGGTCTTTGCAGCCTGGGAAAGTTTCCAACTGTCCCTGCCTGGCTTGGGGTCTTTCTTGAATGGGCTCGTGGCCTTTTGGTGGCTCTTTCCAACTCCCTGGCTGATGGCTGGATGGATGCCTGAGGTGTGGACACGCGCACAGCTCGAAGCTCTGCTGCAAGCTGGCTTGMAGCCATCTTGAATGTGATGCGTTCTTTCTGGGCCGTTTCGACTTTTTGGAGATCGTCTTTCCGCGCCCTTGGTTGGAGGCCCTGTCGAGTCTGTGTCCCTGTCCCTCCCACCACACCTCCAGGCAAGCGAGCGAGGTCCATCCGGATGGTGCTCCATCACTGCCACTGGTTGCCCGTCTCCATTGGCTCTTGGCAGTTCGGTCGGCGGGGCTGACTGCCTCAGGTGGGGCAGTGCTTTACCAACCCGCAGGATGGCTTAGGCCGTGTTTCCATCCAAGACTCTACAGAATAGTGTCACTACTCATATGTTACTTCTGCCAATTTCTTGTCCAGGTGCTGTGACTCATACTTCCCCTTTCGGCTGGCCGTGGTCCAACCAATAAGAGCGCACAATAGGATCCAGTGGGTGGGCGGTGGATCCCTGACGCCTGCATTGGCTTCCAGTTCACACTGTGGTACACTTCCATCTGGCCTTTCAGAAGGGTTTCGCGGTGGGCAACGGCCAGCCGGTTGCGCGGCGGCAGTGCGTGGGTGCCTCGCCGGCACTGCCAGGGCCAGTTTGCTGCCTGATACAAAATCCTTCCCCTCCGCCCATTTTTCCCTCTTTGACCTTCCTTTCTCTTCTCTCCAACCAAACTCACCCTACCAAACCAAAACAGTATCACCAGAAGCATCCATCAAGATGCGTTAAATCGCCCCCGTTCCCCCGTCTTTTCGAACTCAAGTTCGGTAACCGTCAACATTAAACAATTTTACGTTTCCCCCTCTTCGTCAACACCTTCAGCTCTTCCTTCCCAGGTAGATCTGAACTTCAGCACCCAGCTTCGTAGCTCGCGCTCAAGTTCTCTTACCCCCACCGCCACCATTCACGGCCAAGACTTTCCAGTCTTCACCACGGATTCCCAACAGTCAACATGGCTTCCCCCCAGTTCACCGAGCCTGCCGGCACTCTCCGCGCAATCACCAGCACAACAACAGCCACCACTTCAAGACTTTGTCTTGTTCGATCAGCCGATCAGACAACACCGTCCACATAATCGCAACGCTCTCCAGCCTCCAACCCGAGGTATCAACCTGAATCAGCAACATCGTAGCCAGCATCTTTCTCCGTCTCTGCAGAACCAGCGAGTTGCAAACATTATCCAGGCAACAGGGCACCCAACTACTTCTTCGGCTTTCACCAATCGGTACAGCTCTACTCAGAACTCGCGTCCGCAACAGTTCTACGCTTCCTCAGCACCTTCTTCAGCTTTGAATCTGAACACTCAGAACCGCGCACAGCAGCGCCCTCCTGTTCCCTTGTTTCCCAAAAGTACCAGTAGCATCCCGCACGGAAAGCAGGGCAACAAAATGTTCTCAGGTAATTACACCTCTTATCACCTGCCGCCTCCCAACATGCGCTTACAACCTCATCCAGAACTGGACCTGTTGGATTTCGCCACCTTCGACGGTGGAGCTACCACCGAGGCGGTGTTCGCTTCGCCTGCCAACCAGACATACGATCTTTCGAGCAGCGTCCCTAGCTCCGTCTCCAACATGGGCACTGTCTCGCCTCAGGAGCTTCTGCTCCATGAGCCGTACTTGTCTGCCCCCAGCTCCACTGCTCTTACGGCTTTGACTTCGCCTTCGATCTTCGACGGTTCGCCGGATTTCGATACCTTCGACATCTCTCCCAGCTTTGGACATAGCGACCTGGACAACCCAGACTCTTGGTTCTCGCTTTTCCCTGATGCCAACCCGCTACCTCAGGCTCAGACTCAGACTCAGGCTGAGCAGCAAACACAACCGCAGCCTGAGTTGATCCAGCCTGTGCAGCAGACTGTTCAGCCGACCGTCGAGCAAACAGTTCACTCTGTTGAAGCTTCACCTGCTACACAATCTGAGGATTTGGAAGTTTCGTCTCCGGGCTCTGGTCATCACAGGAGGAAGTCGTCTGTCAGCTCTCCCAGCGGTCGTCACTCGTCGGTCGCTGGTGTTGGCTCTCGCCGTCGCGACAAGCCTCTGCCTCCCATCATTGTCGAGGATCCTTCCGATGTCGTTGCCATGAAGCGCGCCCGCAACACCTTGGCTGCTCGCAAGTCTCGTGAGCGCAAGGCTCAGCGCTTGGAGGAGTTGGAAGCCAAGATCGAGGAACTCGTCGCAGAGCGCGACCGTTGGAAGAACCTGGCTTTGGCGCACGGTGCGTCTACGGAGTAAACCGAACCTTTCGGCTCCTTGAATGAAAAAAATATCCCTCGATGACGGGCATCGAGGAGGGGTTTCATTGTCTTTTGTGAAATTCTTATTTCTCCTCTTTTTTTTTAGGCTATTATTGATTATTGAGCGTCGCTTGATCCATAGATCGCGACCAGGGATATTACTGGTCTTGAGGTTTTCAGATACCTTTCCTAGCTGTTACATCCAGCGGAAACCAAATCAAAAGTTTTCAGTGTTTTTCAACTATACTCCCATTGTGCCTCTTGTGACCGCGTCCAGTTCGTGATTTCAATGCTTTTCGATGTGATGTTTCTTGGCTAGATCTGAATACGAATCATGGTGATTGGATGTTCATGACTTTGTTCCACCCGCGTCCAAGCCTGTCGGTTGTTGAATTCTCTGGTGGTATGAAGCGGATCCAAGCATTCAAGCCTTCACCATCTATCTGTTTTCTTAGAATGCAGGAATAGAACTAATTGTACACACAAATATCCTCGGCCTCGACTACAAACACCTGTAGATTGCATTGTGAACACGCTCTTCCTATTTGCCTCCGTCATGTGAGAGATGTAGGAGATGTTTGATATGATTCCCCATCGCCTGCTACTTGCGAACTATCCCTTGATGACTGCTTCTCGCAATCCAGCGTGGCAGTACTGTCATTCGTCAGTCAACGTAAGTAGCTGCCAACAATACTGCCGTCTATCTTGTTTTCTTGGGCCTCGTTGAGGAGTTCACGCTTTCCACTGTGTCTCGTCGAAGTGTGATACATAAGCATCGTAAGAATATATCTGTAGTTGACAGGTATGCTTTGCCCGAACTGGCGAACAGCAGAAGAAAGATACAAGTACATGTTGAGATAGATACTAAAGTGGCTCTGATACTACCAGTCGCTAGGACACTACGAACATGTAATGTAGGCCCTCTTCCAGCTTGTTTTGTGAGTTGTTGACCAAGGAATCCTTCACGATATTGGACCACAAAAAGGGTTCGCCATGATTCTTCACAGTTGGGGAGGGGTTTCCTTATAACAAACTTCCCGGTAAACAACCCGTACATTATATGGGCTGCATGATAAGTTCAAGGAGGCGGCCATGTGGTTTCTAGGTTCCCTTTATGTTATTTTACAGCAGGAAAAAAAAGAAAGTTGAAGACTTGGTGAAGGAACCATCTTAGATAATCCTTGTTGCCGTAGTTGTAAGTCTTTTTTGCGAACCTACTACAACCACACCAGTCATAGGAAGAGAACACGGGAAGCCATATCGCTTCATCAACCTTTCGATTTTTGCTTTTGTACATACAGCACTTTTACCCACTCCCAGCCAACCACCACCACTACACTATCCACCCTATCTCAATGCTTCTTAACAACCCCCGCCGCATCCGCCTGCGCCGCAATCCTCTTCTTATACGCCTGCACATCACCGGGAAACTTCTCCACCGTCCCATTCTCGCACACCCACAAGCTCTTGCACACCGTCTGCAACATAGTAACATCGTGCGAAACCATCAGCACACCACCCTCAAACTTCTGCAGCGCCTCCGAGAGCGCATCCATGGCCTCGATATCCAAGTGGTTCGACGGTTCGTCGAGAACCAAGATGTGCGGCTGCGTGAGCGCCAGACAAGCAAACGCCACACGAGACTTTTGACCACCCGACAACAACTCCATTTTTTGGAGGCCAGTGGTGCCGGTGATGCCGAAGGCGCCCAGCTGGCGACGGTATTCCTCGTCGGTTTTTCCTGGGTACGTCTTGGCCATGAAGGAGACGGCCGAGGCGTTGAGGTCGAGGGCGTCGACGTGGTGCTGGGCGAAGAAACCGATGCGGAGGCGGGGGTGCATTGTGATGAGACCGGTCGTGGGGGAAAGCTTGCCGACGAGGAGCTTGAGGATGGTTGTTTTACCGGCACCGTTGGGACCGACGATACCGATGCGCGAGTCCAGCTGGACGTCCAGGTCGACGTTGCGCAGCAGGATGTTGTCGGGCGAGTAGCCGAAGGTGACCTCGGACATTTGCACGATGGGCGGCGAGAGTTTTTCCACCTCGGGGAACTTGAAGTGCACGCTGTATTCTGTTTCGGGCGGCTCGAGGATGGGCATCTTCTCGAGTTTCTTGATGCGCGATTGGGCTTCTGAGGATTTGGCGGCGTTGTACCGGAACTTGTCGATGAAGGCTTGCAAGTGCGCGCGCTGCGCCATCTGGTTCTCGTACTCGCGCTTGGCCACCTTCTTGCGCTCCTCGCGCGTGGCGTAGAAGGAGTCGAAGTTGGCGCCGCGGTAGTAGTCGAGGCGCATGGAATGCTGGTGGATGATGTCGGTGGCGACCTCGTTGAGGAAGGCTCTGTCGTGAGAGACGACGAGCACGGTGCTGGGGTAGGTCTGCAGGTAGTTGGATAAGAAAGTGATGGAGGGGACGTCCAACATGTTGGACGGTTCGTCGAGAAGCAGGAGGTCGGGCTCGCAGAAGAGGGCTCGGGCGAGCGCGAGACGCATACGCCAACCACCGGAGAAGGTCTTGGTCGCGAACTGTTGGCGTTCTGGCGAGAAACCCAGACCGGCGAGAATGCTGGCCGCTCTCGACTCGGCCTTATCCGACTCCATCTCGGCAAGCTTGCCCTGGATCTCTCCGAGCTTGTTGTCCTGAACCTCACGCTCCCTGTCGAGCTTAGCGGCATCGGCGGAGGTGTCGGCCAACCCGGCGCGCTGAGCCTCGATGTCTGCCAGCTTCTTGGTGATCTCAGCCTGCTCCTTAAGGAGAACCTTGCGCCAAACGTCGGCGTCCAAGACGGCCTGGATGGCAGGCGTGTCATCACCCATGAGTTCCTGCTCGACGTGAAGAATAGAGATGTGTGTGGGAATGGGAACCTCTCTGCGGGAGAGGGCTCTGAGAAGCGTAGATTTACCGACACCGTTGTGACCGACGAGACCATAGCGATGGCCGTAGGCGAGAGTGAGAGTGGTGTCGGTCAAGATTCTGAGACCACCGATGGTCACGTCGATGTTGTCGATCTTGATGTCCTTGGTCTTGCCGGTAGAGCCGTTCATCTGCAGAGGGTTGACGGCCATGTAGAACTCCTCGTACGACTGAGCTGGGTCCACCTGGTTGAGCAGACGCGAGGCTTCATACTCGACGGTCTTGAAGGTCTTCTTGTTCTGCTTGGCCGCAATCTTTCTCTCGGCCTTCTCCAGCTTCTTCTTGTCGACCTTGGACTCGACCTTCCTGGCGTTGGCCGACTCGAGATCAACACCGCCCGTGGCCACGGCCAGGGTCGACGAGATATTCCTCTGAGCGCTCACTTGGATGGTCTGGTCAAGACGCTTCACAGCCGGACCCCTCCTCTCCTGGCTGTCGTTGGCAGCAGAATACCTGTCCACCCACTTGTCGACAAGCTGACGGATCTTGTCCTGCAGGGCGGCATTGGTACCACCGGAGGCCGAGATCAGCAGGTCGGTGATGGCGGAGGCGGCCTCGGCGAGTGGAGACGGGCCGGTAGCATCCTCATCGCCGGACCAGGCCGTTGAGGCATGGGTGAGATAGCCGGCCGAATACTCCGAGATGACCGGGTCGATGTTGGGGAGAACGGTCCTGATTTCGGCTTCCATCTTGGTTAGGATCGTCTGACAGGTGGCTGATCAAATTACGGTGAAAACAAACACTGTCGGTTTTCACTTTTGCTACCTTGAACGTAGCTGTAGCCTGTCGGAGTCGATATCAAAGTGGAGTTCAACTTTTGATACTTTCACGGCGTCGGTCCGCCTCCCTGGCTGCCCTCGTCGTCTGGGCGCGGGGCGGAATTTGCCGCCCACTGACCGCTCGAAGGTGGGGTAATCTGGAAGCTATGATTGGTTTGTTTGCACCCAAGGTCCTGTTAGTGCAGCTGCGCTAACGCCCGCAAAAGGAGCAACATCACGAGTTCACCACAGTGGCGTCGAATCCTCCCCGTCATCATCATCACGGGCACCAGGCCTCTTGCATGGGATGTTCTTCCCGCCTTCTAGAACACGCACCGTGCTCTCCTCCAGCTCTCCGCAACAATGGAACGGGCAGCAGACCTCCAAAAGGGAACGGCACGATGACATGGAAGCTTGCTGACGAGAGGTCCTGATGGCCCCGATGGCTCGCTTTCTCCTGGCTGTCCTGGAGTTTCATCCACTTCTCCGGAAACCACCAGGCCTCAGCCCTGGGCCGCATCGCAAGTTTCGCCAATGATGGCACGCCATCGAATACTTTACGAGTTTGGTTCAGACGGCTGACAATGGGCATCCAACCAATGTTCACCAGGAACCAACTTGAGTCGGAGACGCATGAACCTTACTAAGATCTTTGCAAGCATGCCGTCTAAATCAGCTCATCATGAGAGGGATCCTAGGACATCCCGTCGGTCGTTACCGCTACCGATACGCCTGCTCTCTTGGGCTATTTTGAGGTCATCCCCTTGGTCTTGACGGTCTTGATGTTCTAGGAAACTGCAATTAGGTCACTGTCCAGGCTTGATGTGTGAGCAGCCTTGGGGTCCACTGGTGGGAGGTTTCTGCCAGTGTAGGTATCATGGTGATTTCTTCACACTATTGCAATAAGCTGGTACCCTTGGCCATGTCCGAGCTCACGGCCGACACCTCGGACCTGAAAACCACACTTTTCGGCACAAGCCCGTCGGGATCGAGTTGTATCAAACATCAGGGTTCAGCTTGCCGCGGCATTGGACATTCGCAACGAAGAAGACATACGCCGTTGGCTATACATAACATTCTTATGAACACAGGGACAATCCAAGAAGTCAATTCAGCAATTAACCGCTGCTCACACAGAAGTGAAGCGCCATTATCACAGAAAGAAGAAGCACGAAGGAGCAATTGGAGCAAAGAGCCCTGCTGCCGACGAGTACGAATCTTCAAGTCCCCGAAGACAAACATGAAAAAAGCACACACATGCCCGAAGCCGCTTTGGTGTCGCTCATATGCTGTCCTTCGCCGCCCATCAAAAGCAGGAGATTTTGCTGGGCGTGTATTGGATTTGGAATTGGTTAACCCAGCAAATCAGACATCGAAGGGGACGGAGATTCGATGGTGTGTTTGCGCCGTGGGAATGTCTTCTTGATTTGACTGACGGCTACTTGTGACAGCGACGACCATTGTTCTCTTTTTCTTTTTTTTCTTTGTCCAGCTGCCTGTCTGTCTACCGTCATCTAGACACTAGACAAGATACCAGGTCACTGGTTCGCCGCGCCGGGAGATTTTGTAAGACAAATTACCGACGGCGAGTGAGCATCACTCATCGTCTGATTCAGCCTACCAGCTACCAGCTACCTTTCCTCGGTTGGACGATGAGGCTTCCTTCCAGGTTCAGACTCAAGAAACGAAACAAAACGCAAGCCACAACGGCGTTCATACTACCTCTCAATCACCTGTAAAGTCGTCAAGTCAGGGCGGTGACACGACGGTGAGCTTATGATTTGCTTTTTTTCTTCTCAGTGTCAGTGCTCTCCATTCTTCTCTTCCCTTGCACATGGCTGGCTTGTCGGCAACAAACTGCTGCTGCCGCCGAGCTAATCCCTACCTTTTACCTGCCCTGTCCCGTTACGGTGATAATTTGTTAGCGAAGCGAGAAGCGAGATCCCTTGCCGAGCGCCAAAACAAGCTCACAAGCCCGCGCGTAAAAATGCGGTTACAATGTGTGATAGTCACCGCGGGCGTTCGCTCGAATCCCCACTACCTATCCTAGTAATGGCAGCATCGAGCGGTGCTGTTTTTTTATGTCTTACAACGGTTAAATCGTTTTGCTTGGACGTCTGTGCTGTGGTTTAACTTCATGAACTTTGGGTTTCATTGACTTGATGTTCTCTTTCTCTTGAGAGAGCACGCGCAGGGCTTCGACAAGGTCTTGTAGATCACACACACCCCATTGTTAACAGCTAGCCTATTGCCCTAGCAGACAATCCTTCAGAGAATACCTATCTATATCCCCGCCACAGGCGCCGCCGTATGTACGTTTCGGAATAGAGTCATCTAGACGTATGTTTCCAATATCTGTCTCGGACAACGGAACGGCACGATTACGGTAGAGGCGGCGCAACTGAAGTCTTGTGGGGAGAAATACTTTACCTGCCCGTGTTGACCTTCGTTCTGGATCAATCAAGGGATCGTTCGGTGTCTGTCTCTGCCCCGGTGTCTCGCTGGTTACGAGACTGTGGCTGACACAATGGCTGGACAAGATAACGCAGCGAGTGAGGTGAGTGAACTCACCGTTAGTGGGGTGGGGGTATTGATATTCAACGCTTACTTCTAAAAAGGCGGCAAGGTGAACTGAAAATTGAATGTCGTCGTCGTCCATCACCAGGCTTGCCTTCGTTCAGTAACCATTGTTCAAAACGCATCAAATACCTACGTACTATGGATGTACGTACCTCTATCGTCGAATATCATGAACAAATCTGGTAAAATGTGGCTTGCCTCATACAGCCTGACAGTTATCAATCCCTTGGAAGACAGTTGTCCACGTCATCCTTCTTCATTTTAAATTCAAGACCATAAAACTTGGCGGCAGCAAGGCTGAAAAAGCATGGTTCCAGACTATAAAAAGAGTTGACAGGGGTTGCGTAGTGGTGAATGGTTATGAATGGTGAGTGGTGGTGGTGGTATCAACGTGGGACGGGTGGACGGTTTCGTTCATGGTTCGGGATCCTTCACCTCTTCTGGATGTTGACTCCCCCACTCAGATCTTTGATAATCTTCCTGCCTTCTGGTTCTTCACTTTTGAAGGAATTGGTTTGATGATCTTTGAGGTCCAATTCTCTCTCTTTGCGCGGGGCCAATGAAGGAAAAGTGATCGCTACCAATCACTGGATGAATGATTTCCGCTAATCTCGCGACCGGCGGCGGGTAAACCAGATCTGCTTCACGGTTTATTAGAATAGACGCCCGTTGAGGGCGCAAGTATCCGTACAACCCGTACGTAGTGTACTGATCTGTCTCGCCATTGCGATAATTATCTTCCCCACTTCCCGCCGCTGAGCTCATCATATCTTGAGGCTCTAACAGACAGTATATCGCAAGTGGACCTAGACCAGACATGCATACTCCGGCGAGACGGCGACCTACGCTGCCTACACATCGCACAGCATATCTTCAGGCTTCAAGTTACCTAACACGAGCGCCACTCTCAGGCACCGCTGAGACCGTTTCAACTGCTTTTATTTCATATTCTTTTGGTGTTTAACGCATCTTGCGACGGCGATGGCGCCTGATGTATGTAGATCACCCTTATGCAACATGAAAGGAGGCGAACTGTTGTGTCGTGGAAACACAGCATCATGTTCATTCAGCAGATGTCTTGATCGCCACAGGATGGGAGTTTTGATACCATGGTTCCAGACAAATGTGTTCCTTTGCCCGAGATCCAGGAATATGTGAGAACTAGGTAGCGAGAAATGAGCTAGTATCAGAATTAGACGCAACCAGATCCGACCCGCGACTAGAAGCTTCCTGATCATAGTCGGATATTTACAGTTTTGTTATAGGCAGGCATGGGCGGACACGACGTATATATGTGGTCGTCTGAAGAAGTGAGTTGCTGGCTAGCTGGCTGGCCGGCCGCTGACACGGCTCATGAACAAATAATCCGCTGTGGTATAGGGATCGCTTACGTGCCTTACCAAGCCGGTAAGAGGTGAGCGAGATATAACCCTAATCACATCTTCTCGTCTTTTCCCTCTTTCTCTCCGATCCTTGTCCTCAGCCGCCTATATGCATTTGGCGGGTTGATAATACTTACGGCGAATGCGAAGCGAGAGCGCGAGTAGAGAATTTGTGGGATGAGGAGGGGAAAGTAGATCCGGGAGCAGCGGCAACTGACTGACGCCTCTACGTCCGCCACTGGCACTAATATGGCTGGTCAACGTCGAGCTGGCTAGCACTACTATTGTAGCTACCGAACGGTATTCAACGGGAAACCGTGCTGTTGATTTCCGCATGCATGTAGAAGAAAAATAAATCAACAATGCAAGGAACCTCCCCCACGCATCTCCGGGGAAAGGGCTGCGGCACAGAGACTTGTGGACTAGTCAATATTCTCTGCCTCCCTTTCCCGGGAAGCACAGCTCTGTATCGAAATAACTAACTTCTTCCGGCGTATGTGGTGAACGGGGAAAGAGACAGATACGTCATGAAGGAGAAGATACTGAAAGGAGCAGGAAATCTTTCGAGAAAAGGGCGAACCAGGTGGTGACATGTATCAAGGTGTGGGCAGGTGACCAGTGGTGTTTGGTGATGGCCAGATGGCCAGTTTGATGGAGAGAGGGTGAGGGGACTTATTTGATGGGAGAGCTCTGTTCATAGGGCATTGAGGGCCCGAAGAACTGGCGAGTCTGTTGAGAAGACGCATCTGGAGCGAAGCACTGAGATAGATGGCGGGCTGTTATCGAGTGGATGTGTCGAGTGGTCATGGTGGTCGTGGTCGTCGTGGCCGGGCGTGGCCTGCTGCAAGGTCCAGCTCCGCAATGGACTGCAGCGATCTCCGACATGAAATCCAACGAGAGAGGAAGATCCTTGTTTCACAGGGCATAATGGAAAGGCAGGTTTTTGGGGTGCATTCAGTTAAGAACTCCTCCCGAGAACCAGGGGCCGAGGCTTTTGCATGGCGTGTGAGCTGTGGCTTCCGAAGCACATTTCGCATGCGGGTTTCAATGCATCTTTTTGGACATCTTTTTGGACGCCATCGTCGTTGTGGTCGATAGTTGAGTATCAAAGAACGGTCCAAAGTCCACCGCTTTTTAAACGAAAGACGTTGGACGTTGAGAGTCAAGGGGTATGACATGTTTCAACTGATCCACGGTCAGATAATTAATTATATGTAGATCGATCGCAAAAGCAAAACCCCAAACGACGCAGTCAACCGACCGTCAGACACGGAAGAAGACTGGAAGCAGCGGGCACCAACTGAGAAGATAATCCTCTCAAACATTGTCTTGCTTGGGTCGGACGAGGACTGGAGCCAGTTGAGCCATACCAGGGGAAGAAAAGAAGAAGCATCGAGAGATGGCGGTGTCACCTATAGTCGACTCAGTGCGAATACCCATCACATATGGCAGGAGCATATGGCAGGAGGATACCACGATACACGGCACAAAGCTCGTACTTGTGTGGAATTCATGACGTGCATCATCTTCTCACAAAGCGAGGGATGAATTGGCGTCTGCAATTCTGCATGCTCTTGTTTCGCGTTTGTGGAGGGGTTGTGTCGATTGGTAAAATTGGCGGTGGACATGGGATTGGAATGCATCGGCGTGCATCTCGAATTCTGGTTTCAAACAAGCAAAAAAACGTCAACGGCCGGTGAGATTGGAGGAACGAGATGCCCGCCGATGGAACCCAGGAAGAACAAGAAGAAGGCAGCCAAGTCAAGAGCTCCACTTTCGACTTCCAATGGCGCTACCTGTAGCGTCAATTGGAAAGCGTGGCCGTGCCTTTTCGGTGCTTTCTCCATTTTTCTTCTTCTCTGGCAGTGTTCGCGCGCACCCGCCGTGTGCTGCCCGGGGTACGTACCGCTGGCACGAGCGCAGGCACGCACCGCTAGCCGTAGCCGTAGCGACAAGTGGAAGCTGGCAGCCGGGGTATGAGAGCAAATCGCGCCAATCCGAGCGGGTTCCCTGACCCGGCACCAAACTTGAGAATCTTCTGTCTCCAGCAAGGACCCAGTCGGTTGTCAGTGGACCCATACCATCTCGACACCAAGGCAGGTCCCGGTGGGCGGCCGGCCGTCACCGTCCAGGGCCCCTAGAAAGATGGAAGGCCATCCAGTGACAGCCATCGCACACCTGCAAGCCGAGACGGGCGACACGGGCGACACGGGCGGACAACCTCAGGACGGCAAGTGCGAGACCTTTTCTCACCTTTTGAGGGAAGAGGAGAGGACCTGCGTGCCGCTGCGGGCTGCGACCTGCGACCTGCGACCTGCCACACTGAGAGGTGACCTGCCATTGACCTTGTTGATATTGCAACTTGCACACTTTTGACACAACACACACACCACACATCTTCTCCCTTCCTTCCTTTCCACCGCACACAAGGTGCCTGCCGTACTCCTGTTCCAGAGGTCTAACCCTTCCATTCATCAGTCTGTCTCTGTGTTGAATGTGGTGTGGTGACTTTGGGAGGCTCCTCCACCATTGTCTTGTCTTGGTTCAATTGTCTTTACACTTTGTTGTCTCTTTCCCTTCGCTTTCTCAGTGTGTAGAGGTAGATACACTACTAGAGGTAACTACCTGACCCACGAGCCTACCTACCTACGACAACGTGTTACACGGCAACTATACGGACTTTCTCTCACTTGGATCCTTTCGACCTTACCGCAGGCTTCTCTGGCCTTGACGTCCATTCATTACTCAGACTATCTCTGAAGCGAGCAAGCTTGCCATTGAGCGTTGAGCTAGCTACCCACGCCGGCGACACTTGCTTGAATCTGTTTGGCAGCGATCCCCTCGCCTATCGAACCGAACAACAACAGCGGTGTCTCTGTTTCCACCCCAGTGTCCGCCATAGCCGTGTCCGGAGTCTGAAGTCTGTACAGCAAAGGGAGAGACTGCGAGTCGGATCCCTTCGTCCCTCACAGGTACCCCCAGCTCCGGCTTGCAGGTTCAGGTTGTCTCGTTCACCTCCACCACCCAAAAGCGGCCAAGTCCCCCAAAGGGGCCCCAGGGCAGGCCACCGACCTCCATTCAGCAGGGAGCGAGCAGACCTTTCCACGGACTGCATGAAAATTCCAAACGCCCAATTCTGTCGTCAATTGTCTCATCATTGTCGCCTGCCGACTGCGACTGCAATTGCAATTGCAAGCCGAACTGGTTCGTGTCTTGCGTGTTCGGGCCTTTGAAAGACCCTATCGATCCCTTACCTCGGTGGACTTTGGTGCCCGCCATTTTTGCAGCGTCTTAGAGGTACCCTGCCACCCTGCAGCAGTTAGGCGGCTGTCAACCCACGGCCAACCTTGCCATCCATTTGCGACTACAGACGACGACACTCGATTATACACAACGACGACCATTGCGATTTACGACCTGTTGCGCTTGCGATTGCGATTCCGACTGTGACTGCGGTTGCCCGGGGCGACTGCGATTCATCGACCAAAGGTGCAAACTCGGTGAAGGGACCAAAGGGGAAAGGGGCTTCGACCGCAAGAACGCGCCTGCATTGTCCACATTCCTCCGCCGCCAGTTGTCTCCTTACCGCACTACACACCAACAACACCCGCCCAAAGCAGTAATGTCCTGACGATGCAAACCACCACCTTTGCGAACCACGACTTTTCCCTTACTCCCTTTTCCTTTCCCGGCGGTCAGTCGTCGACATAGCTGTCCCCCCGTCCGGCCAAGATGCAGGCCGTGCCGAGTGTAAGTCGACAAGAAGAGTTCAAGCTCGACACTACAGCACCAACAC
Organism: Neurospora pannonica FGSC 7221; assembly: GCA_009805235.1. NCBI lineage: Eukaryota > Fungi > Ascomycota > Sordariomycetes > Sordariales > Sordariaceae > Neurospora > Neurospora pannonica. The sequence continues at coordinate 34,594 of RANY01000259.1, forward strand.
CATCATCATCACCATCACCATCACTATCACCGATACTACCTACTTTTTCTGCACATCTCGGCATCCCCACTGCGCAAACAAACCCGCTGGACGGCCCCGTACACACGATCCCCCTTCTGGACTTATCGCGGCGTCCTTTCCTTCTGCCATTTCCCGCCTGCACGTAGCCGGTTTTCGTTGCAGGACCCCCGATGCTAACTTCAATGCTTGCTTGCAGCTTGTGGGAACCGGCACCGTTGTCGCGGCCGCCGCTACTGGTCTAGTATTTGGCCAACCTCCCGAACTCGACCCCCCTCGGCCCATATCCAAGAGAAAGATGGCCCATGACTACGATCTGTTCCGAATGCCCATGGCGTCTCCTCGACCCGGCACTAGCGGCGCCCTTCTCACCTCTCCGCAATCAGAATACTTTCCGTATAGCTCCTTTGACCCAACCTTCGATGTAGTTCCGGGACCCCTTACGTCACATCCCACCAATTCGACCGGCGTCCAGCGCCCCGGCAGTTTACCCCCACCGCCTTCGAGAGGGAACCCAAGGCAATCATTCATACGGAGCCATAGCGAGCGGTCCACAGACAATAGTGTGCGGGATTCGAGTTCGTCAAGGGAATCGTGGTTGAAGCGCTTGTCCATACGTCCTCTATCTCAGCATGGAAGCAGTCCAAGGTCAAGCATGGGTCCGGACTCGCCTTCAATAAATTTCTCCAACAACGGGTCAGAGGCGCCCATGTTGAGGTCCAACACCACCACTACGTCGGGGCCACAAGCGGCACCAAACAAGCTGGTCAAGAGGATAACAACTGGGCAAGGAGGAAACTCAGAGGCAAAGCAAAAACGAGGATCGAGGCCACAACTACCGACGTTGCGACGACCAGCCACCAGCCACCAAAGGTCCATGACACTCCAGCAGCTTCAGGGCACCTTCTGCCCAACACCGGTGGATCCCAAGTTCTCGCTAGAGGAAGAGCCGGAGCCTCAAGATCGTACGACGAACCCACAGGCAGATGCTGGCGTTGCGAAGGGTCGCGGGCGATGGACATCGTTCTTCCATGCTCGCATACTCAGGTCATCCGGCCGGAGAAGTGGTGTGCGGTTGAGCGAAAGCAGTCTCGATAACCTCTTGCTGCCTTCCAAGCGTGTGCAAGTACACACAGATAATGCACCCAGGCCCTACCTAACCAAGCCAGATTACATAGCGGCCTGCCCAACTCCTGAAATGAAACCACGGCAATCTCGACCAGAAACCCGAGGAGGACGTTTGGAGGGCCTAGACAGTGCATCACTTGCTTCTCCGACTAGGCAGTTGAGGAGGTCGCTATCGTTCCGAAATCCCAATTCACCTGAGACAAGGGCCCTGAAGAGTACAAACGCCCGACGCCCGAGACGAGGCACTGCAAGTGATGCCGAGGGAAGCGGTAGACATGCAGGAGGACCGGGGCCGTTGGACGATTTTTTGCTTCCTGCACCCAATCGTGCAGATCAGCCCGAGGCCAGACCGACTTGGGATGGGATTTCTCCACCAACTCAAACAACACCAAAACATTTCGAAACAGGCTTGCGGCCTGGCCTTCGTCTAGTTATTTCTCACAAAAGAAATCCTTCGTCCCCGCTTGTCCCCATGTCCCGCATCCCAAGCCTCAACGTCGACGTTACACGATTGGATCAACCCAGCCCCACCCCCTCATCAGCTTCTCCAAGTCCATTACAAGGCCCAATCAACTACATGCCGGCCACACAGCGCCTTCCGGTGCAACCAAGAAGTCGGTCGGGCGGCTCTGGCGAACAAGCGTCTACGTTAGTTGGTTCAGAATCGATCGACGGTCGGGATGGTTTGTCTGGCGATGACGATGACACAGACCTTCGAAGCGACGGCATGTATGATTCGTTCCGCACCGGTGCCTCCTCCAGTCGGCTGAGGACGGTCGAGACGCCACTAGAGTCCATGTTTGACGAGTCGCCACCAGGCACCGCTGGTAACAGCAAAAACAGGAGGTTGTCCATTCAAGAAATTCTCGGGCAATCGTGGGATGGTGCTACCAGGATTATGGAAGAGGACGAAAGTCTTCCGCCAACCTTGCGCGCCGCGTATCTGTCGGACCCGACCAGGATCGCTCACGATGGAAATGACCAAAACAGCTATGAGCTTGATCCTACACCAACTCTCACTTTGGGCGAACACGACTTTGGTCGCTTGTCACTTGATGATGATGACGATGACGACTGGGCGCGAGACGATGAGGAGGCCTTTAGCAACCATCTTTCACCGCCGTCCACGACGAATTCGAGTCGCGTCAGTCCCGCGATACGACAGGCGCTGGCAGGCCTATGCGAGCAAAACGATGCAGACCTTGGCCACGATGCACTCGACGACCGACCACGGAGTAACATCTTCGACTGGTGTGAACCGCCATCGGTTGACAAGTTCGACCACGATGGCCAATCATTGCGCCCCAAGACGGTGCACGGAAAGCAGGAGCTGGACTTGAGAGGAGGCCGCTCTGTAATTCGGAAAGGGCCCAGCGCAGCCCACATACGGAGTCAGAGTGTCCCTGTCGTTCCAGATCCTACAGATGGCTCCAAGCCTACGCCCAAGTTTGGCACGTGGGGGCTGAGTTCCAAGACAGTCAGTGAGGACTGGGATGACGACTTTGATTTTGACGAGGTGCCAGTGAGTGCAACTGGTTGCAAGGACTCTGCCACGAGCTTCTCGATGGTTGTCCCTGCTTCCATCCAAGCGAGCCAGCCTTCTGTTAAAGCGCATTCGGGACAAATCCGCGAGCTTTCCTTGTTGGTTAATGACCTCAAGCGGCTCTGCCGTCATGGAAAGGAGCTTGACATCCTGAATGGTCCAGCCGCATCGAAGTGGGAAGAAGCTGAGAACATCATCGAGCTTGCTTCGCCGGATGAGGAGGACGAAGACAACGCCGACACCAGCTCGCAGTCAACGGAGTCGAAGATTTCAAGCATCGATGAGCGTTACCTGGAAGAAGGGTTTGACGGCTCGATTCTTGACCAACAAATCGATCCGTTTGAGGCTATGCCGCCTCCCATGGGAAAGACCACGGTGATACGTGAGCGACAAGCGGCACGGCGACGATCAGTCTTCTCTCCTGACGATGACATCTTTGGTGGAGGTTGGCCGCTCACAGACGGAAGCGCCAAGGCGACGCGACCGCATACCCCTGAGAGGTCGACAAGTCCCACTGGAAAATCGGCAATGATCGCGACAGTCATTGAAGCCATGCAGCAGCAACGTTCAACGGCGGACTCTGTTAAGCACGTGGCGCCGGTTAAGCCTCCGAGTTCGAAGCTGTTTTTCGACACAAACAGCCTTCACGAGTTGGTCAAGCGAGCCGGACAGCTTCGAGACTCTCTCGCGGAAACTGTCCGGCGGGCAGAATTGCTCACACAAACTCCCACCAGTATCCCCCGGGTTGAGCCACCAAAGTCTCGTCACAACCTTGACGGCAGCCCGGCTTTCACTCGAGTCTTCACGGACCCCTCTGCAAGCCCACAGAGTCCACAGAGGCGATTACCCAAGAGCCATAGTACGAATTCGGTCCTAAGGAGAAAGTCATCTGTTGATTCTCCACGGTTGCATATGATGACCGTTAGCTAGTGGAGGAGACGAAAACGACGGCATGACCGACGCCCAACGGGAACGAGAACATATTGTATATGTATAATTAATATATTTCGCCACGAACGCATCGACGAGGATGGACCATCAGCCTCTCCGGTTCAAGTCGGCCTTTGATGGGGGGCAGGATCGAGAGTATGAGTCATGAAGGTATTCCCGCTATATTAGGCTGAGGCCATCGGATACGAAGATATAATGGAGGGGGTTATCGACCGATGAGAGAAAGACATGAGATGATGCGACAGCAAGAAGCGTCGCACTTTTCTACTGTAACGAGGAGAGAAAGAGGAAAGCAGAAAAATGTATGGGGAGATAATGGCCATGGCATAGCAGGGCATGCGGCATATTCATCGTTCTTGTTTTCTTGCATGGCGGGATCTTCCTTGAGCAGCAGCAGCACTTCCTTATACCATTTGCATTGCTTCTGGATTAGGTTGCGGAAAGGGGAACGGGAAGGGGGAAAAACGCATAAAAACGAGCAGACGGGGGTTAAGCAAGCGGAAGCATAGCCTACGCACAACATGGCAAAAACCATCAACAGCAATGATCAAGTCATGAAATAGCCTCATGAACGGTTGATCGTCCTTTTACTTAAATTAATATGTCAATGTCTATCTACAGTACATCTCTCTTTCACTGATTCCGTATATGTTGGGAGCGTTCCTTGTTAAGCTCTATATGCTGTTTACTGTCCCTTCAACTGAGATTACATGTGCTTTGTCATTTTTCCTGCTCTCCAAAAGCTGACAAGAAAGACCACGATCAGTGAGATAAATGAAAGCCATCCGTGCCATCGTAGGCCGCAGATGTTGCATGGCTGCTGCAATGCAGTGCACCTACCTCTAGTGTACTGCTCAATGTAAGGTACAACAAGTAACGAGCGACCCTCTCGTTGTTTGGTTGAGTGAGATGCCCCTTTTTCCCAATCCCAACTTCCGTTTTTTGGTCGATGAATGAATGATATGCGGCATGGATCACAAACTCATCCTTCCCTTCCCCGGGCAGTCCAAGGTACCCCAATCAGGCCTGCCCTTATTACCCCGTAAAAACTTGCCAGTCGATGGAAACATGGAGATAGAGGGGTAGCTTCCTTTTGTTGTTGTAAGTGATAGCAAGCAACTATTTTACTGCATCGAACTTGAGGAGTCTAGTGTAAGGGGCAAAACTTCGTGATGTCTACAAGTTTGGAATGGCTGCAGCTGGCCCCCTTCAAATCGCGATGTCCCTCGTCTCTCGGTCCGGGCCAGTGAGTCGTGCCCAAAACCAACAGTCAAATCCAATTGGAGGTTGTGACAGTTCGACGGCGGTCTCGAGCTGGCAACTTACCCCACATTGGCAAGAGCAAGTGGGCCCCGCCGCCCGGCTGGTTTTGCCTGCCAACTGCCAGCCAACCAGAAGCAGACTAGCGCGTCGCGCTGGCCGCCGAGAGACAGCTGGGACGGGAGGTTTTGGAGGTCAACGCGCGAGAACCACTGGGAAGGAGAGTGCAGGGACCACCCAGYCGAGTCGACAAGGCCTTCCAGAGGTTCGACAGTGCCTGATGTCCCCACTTTGGCAGCGGCAACC